>CAJNIZ010037469.1:3928-66314 GCA_905231905.1 Symbiodinium pilosum
GTCTCCATTTTCTTTTCCATTATGATTGTCATTATTTATGGTAAGTTGCCAAAAAGTTGGAAGATGTGGATATGGGGTTCCAAGAGGTTGCCTGCAACGACGTTGATGCCTCAACCGGGCGCCCATCCTGTCCACTCTGTGGCCAATTCATCTTCTGCGTGATCGATGCCAAGCCCTCAAAGGTTTTTGAGGTGCCTGGCCCACTGGATATGGCAGTTACAGCCGCGGCAGCAGCTGCATCCTCGCTCCGTAAGACGGCGGCCACCGCTGCACGAGGCGCATCCCGCGACCCTGATGTTCTGTGCAGTTTTTCACGCCTTGTGCTCACGTCGTAGGCCGGGTTGAGGTTCCTCACACGATGCACACAGCGCGCCCCCAATCTTCACACAACTAACTGCCTGGCGACAGGTGCGGCTGATGCTGCTTCACGACATGCCGCAGCCGTGTCACCAACAATGATGGGAAGGCAACATGCATTTGAGTGATCTTGACACTAAGCGTGCCTGAGCATATTTGAGGATTGGATGCCGCAGTCTGGCCAGAGTTTCCAGTTTCCATGTTCAAGCCAATTGGGGGGGGTGACTTTGACTCCCTCCAGGTCCCGCTCTGATGACGCACGCCAGCCGCATTCAATGACGTAGACAGGTAGTGGACTCGTAGCAAGAGGCTGCTAGAAACTGTTTAAAATGAGGGGAAGGCCCGGGCATCTGCAAACGCAGTGTCAAAACAGTGGGGCCAGGCCCTCGCGGATAATGTCTGGAGCACCGCAGTGCCCAAAGCCCCCCAGGGTACTGGCATTGAACATACTGTCATACCAGACGTGAGTTGAGCTGTCATGGTAAGGCTTGGTGACAACTTGGGGCAGGTAGTTATGCCTTCGGGCGCCGGTGGCAGATGGTGTCGTGCAACATTTGTGTTGCTTGTGATAATATGCTCAAGAATTCGTGGGTTTGAACTGCAGCTTGCCAAGAGAAGGTCAAACTAGGCTGCTAATTTCATGGCCTTCCTGCAGGCTGCGCGTTGCAGTAGGATAGACCAGATCGGCTGATCGTTGTGCGGATCAAAAGTCGTGAGGGCAGCAAACGATGCCAAATCGTTGCAGAACTTTGCCTGCCAACTACAAGTTGTTTGTGCTTCCCCTGCTTCTTTTTTATGAGCATGTGAAGATGAATTTTGATAGCCATCTAGGCATCTTTAGGGTGGCATATGGATATCGCGTTGAAGTGGGGGGGGGGGGGGCGGNNCGGCCAAAAAATTGTACATTTACCAAACCTGGCTTCAAGCAAGTTAGCCAAATGACCCACACAAAAAACACATTTGTTTGGTCAGCATCAGTGGCTGAACTGCCGTAAGACACGTGGTTGTCGCAGCACCAGAACCGGTTTTTTTCACATTACAAAAGCGAATAGCAGCAAACAAGACTTGGACACCCAGCCAAGAGCAACGCCAAATTGCGATGTTGAAAGTTTGAATGCGCCATGCCTAACTCTCAGAGATGGACTGCTGCTGCGCGCCAGGCCAGGAACGGTCAATGTATTCAAGCGGTTTCATGTCATTCACAAGGTTGAAATTGAAACAAAAAAGCCCGGAGAAACTACCCAACTCATGATGTCGTCCCAGGTGTTCCGCAGCACCAGCGCCCTCCACTCATGGCAGCGACAAGGCGAAACCATTAAATGGCAAGGATGGCTTCCGGCATGTGTTTACCCAAAGGTGTCCTTCATGCTGGGAGTCATCGGTGGACAAGTGTGCTCCTCAGTCCGCTGACATTGACTTCCATGACATCATGATTTTGTGGGAGTATGTTCACAAGCACAGACAGTTCCATGTGAGTGAGTCGCCTCATTTGCATACTAACAGAAGCATGAAGTTATGTTTTTTTGAATTTCCCTGGTGCACATTTGGACATGTGAACCTTGATCTCCGCTTGGCACATGTTTTCTAGCAGAAGCACACGGCATAAACAAGTAGATTTTCACAATACATGAGGCTGTTATGGGGAGGGGCTTTGATTGTCCCTTGAGGTCCACGTTGCCAGACCAGGGCTTTTGCTGCTACGCCGGGCGCGGATTTCGAGAAGCAGCTTATGCCAGAGGATTCCAAATCATGGAAATTGCAGTAAAAATCCCTTTGCGTAATATTCAAGAAAGAACAACCCCCACGTTCATGTACTACAGCATACACCAATGAAAACATTCCTTTATGGGTGGGGGTGCAGGGCTTGAAAATCAGCAGAGGGAATTACTTGAATCGCAGCATCCAAGTGCGTGTGATGCTGAGGGCTTTAGCTTTGTGTTGTCCAGGACATTCTTCACCTGCGTGCCCTGTCCATGACCATCATGCAGGCTCTCTGTGTGCATAGAAGGAGTCGGCTGAGGTAGTGTCAAGGTGGCGTCATGAAACATGAAACTGTGGGATCTGGCAGTTGCCTGTTGTGAGCTTAAGTGTTGCACCAGCAAGCGTGCACGAAAACTCTTCAGCGCTGGGGATTCAAAATGGCACTCTTAAAATGCTGCGCTGGCTTGGAGTTCCCTTTGCAGGATCCAATCTGTGAGCTCAAGGCAGAAGAGGCAGTGATGGGAGCAGTGTACCGGTCACTGCGTCCCACTGCTGGTTTGGTTGCGTTTTTGTCAGTAGCAGGATCAGTTGGTTTTGCTTTGTAGCATTCTTGGGGCCAGGATATTTCCACAGTCGTACCGACGCGGCCCTTGTTTTTGGTTGGGCAACAGCGTTCAGAGAAAGCGTACCAGCGTACCTGGCTCGACGGATTCTAAACACGGAGCAGCGCCATAGCATAGTATGCCAAATCCGGCTTCAGCAAGTTTGTGTTGCCTAAACCCCAACTTCTATATCCTCTATATCGCCATGTCCATAACTAGGGGGATTGTCATGCTGTAACTTCAGGAAACCCTAAACCCTGTCCCCTATGTAACCCCCATATCCTCTGTCTCCCCTTTTAAATTTCAACCATAAACCCCTAAGCCCTTAAACCCTAAACCCCCAAACCTAAAACCCTTAAACCCTCAACACCTAATCTGTAAACCCCCAAACCCTAAATCCCCTAAACCCTAAACCCCTAAATCCTAGACCCCATAGAACCCCATTATAGTAGTTTCCATTTTCTTTTCCATTATCCCTACGTATCCACTATATACCCCACGTTTCATTACCATCCTACATACCCCAAGTTTCCATTTCATGTTCCATTTTCTTCTCCATTTGATTCTCCATTATCATATCCCCATATAACCCCATATATGCATCCCTTTGACAACCATTGTTATAACTCTTAAACCCTAAATCCCTATAGTTTCCATGTTCTTTTCCATTATCCCAATGTAACCCCAACCCAAAATCCTAAACCCTATATAACCCTAATGTTTCTGAAGATGATAAGCCCCTATACAACCCCTATATACCCCCTTAAACCCAAAACCCTAAACCTTAGACCCTAAACCCTAAACCCTAGTAGCTTCCATTTTCTTTTCCATTATCCCCATATACACCCTATAATCCCTATATAACCCCTAGGGTACCCAAAAAGGGACCATAATTTTGACGACACCCATAAATAACCTTTATATAATCCCTATATAACCCTCATATATTGCCTATATAACCCCTATAAAACCCTTATAAAACCTTATAAAACNNCCCATATATACCCTATAATCCTTATAAAACCCTTTAAAGTAGTTTCCATTTTCTTTTCCATTATCCCCTATATAACCCCTATATACACCCTAAACCCTAAACCCTAAACCCCAAACCCTAAACCCTAAACCCCATCCCAGTATATCCCCTTAAGAGCCCATGGAGGTGGAGCGCTACGTTCTCGACCTGAGAGATCCCATCGGCGAGCTGCCGTTGTGGCATCCGACAAGGCCTAGGGTTCAGGGCTTGGGGTTTCAGGGTTTTTTTTTGGGTTTCAGGGTTTTGGGTGTAGGGTTTAGGGATTAGGTTTGAGGATTCAGGGTTTAGGGTTTGGGGTTTGGGGTTTAGGGTTTGGGGGTTAGGGTTTGGGGTCTAGGGCTCAGGGTTTAGGGTAGTTTGGGGATGAGGGTTTAGTTAAGCATTTGGGTGGATTTTCTCTGGGGGTCGTGTTTTCTATAGATTGTGAAGTGGTTCTTCGTTCGTGTTTTTTGCATTTGCCTAAGCCCTAAGTCAGCTGATCGGATCTCCCGTTCCTGAAACATTGGTGAGGGTCATGTTCCCTGGCATAAACACTTCACCCGCAGGACCTAGATTCTGCATGCTCCGTTTTCATGTAGAATTTTGTGTTCCATGCACGGTCAGCAAATGTTTTGGAAGGGAAGGACGTTCGGCTTTTGAGCCACCCAAAACCCTAAACTCCAGTAGCTTTGGCAGGCTAATGCACCAGATCGGCGATCCCTTTCGAGTGCGGAAGCTGACGGCACCTCCGCTGCCATGTGGGGGTTGTCAAAATTATGTTCCGTGCTTGTTTTTGCGTACCCGATGTTATGGGCCCTATTATAAAGAAGTTCAAGGACCACAGTTTTGACAACCCACTATTCTTTCCTGTGTGGCAGGACGCTGCAAACCCCGGGCCAGTTTCGATTGAAATTGTTCACCTTGGAAGATTGCCTTCGCTCAAGACTTGGGCTTCTGATTTTGGTGAGCTTGCCGACATGCACAGGTGGCCAGATATCACAAGCTGATCATAGAGAGACTTGCATCTCGGACTTGCTTGGAAGACTGAGGTAAGGTCACGTGCCAAGAGTCATGTCCAAATTGGGAAGTACCACGCTTGATTTCAATGACATGCTTGAGTAGCACAGTACGCACCAGTGGAAGCATGCATGTTTATCTAGGACAACGAGCCTCTCCTTGACGCGTTCGGCGTGGATGCGGGATTCAACATGCAGGCCGCTGAATGATTCTTGCAGTCGACCTGTTGTGCAAATTTTGCCATTTGTGCTAATACTTGGCCAGACGGAAACATGTTGTACTTGCTTTGGTAGATTGCTTCAAATCTGAATCATGCTGACTAGGCAGGATCTTTGCAACACGGTTTCAGCAAGCAATGTGCGCGTGCAACGGCCAGCCTCTTGTGCAGTCCTACTTCATGATCCTGCACGCGTGGCTGATTCACCAGCGATTGGTGCTGGAAGGTTCTAAGGCAGGATGCGAGAGCCATGTTCTAAGCAAAGCAATCCCCACCAGCCAGTTCAGTTGTATGTTGCAGCATTTGGGTCAAAGGACAAGATGGGCTTTACACAGCGTGGCTCCGCATGGTATAGCACGATTCATTAGTGGCTCGAGCTTGCACACCATGCAAAGCTGAATCTGCCAATGTAGTAGCTGGCGCAGCTCTGGCTTGTAG
Organism: Symbiodinium pilosum; assembly: GCA_905231905.1. Taxonomy (NCBI): domain Eukaryota; class Dinophyceae; order Suessiales; family Symbiodiniaceae; genus Symbiodinium; species Symbiodinium pilosum. The sequence continues at coordinate 9,273 of CAJNIZ010037469.1, forward strand.
GTATGGAGTTCAAAGAATCCCTAGAGTGTTCTCCTCTAGGCTTAGTGTCGTAAGAGAGTCCAAGACGGCCGACAGCGTCAGCGCCATGGCGGTGCTAAGCCACTCAGCACAAGAATTATGTCACATCATTCTTGCTTGCCTAGCCTGCTCTACTTGGAAGCCTTCGAGTTGTGCTGGTCTACGCCTTCCTGTTATAGTCCCCCTTAAGTAGATAGAATATGGCTTAAGGTATATTATAATGAGATTCCCATATACCCCATAGTCTATCTACTTAAGGGGGACCATAGCTCCAATATATACCCTTTTATGATTTTGTAGTTTCCATTTTCTTTTCCATTATTTCTTTGTAACCCCAATATTCTCTCTACTTAAGGGGGACTATATCCCCATACAACTCCATATAACCCCAATATACTATAGTACCTTCCATTCTATTTTCCATTTGTTACTAACTCCCTTGAAGATGAAGCATAGCCTGGCTATGGCCAGATCGCCGTGGTACTTTGACATGTAAGGCGTGGCTCGACCAACGCGCGCGTCAAGGCTTTTGCACTTGCACTGTTTTGAAAGCCGGCTTGTTGTGCTTTGTTAATTTGAGCTACAGTCTAACCTCATTAAGGGGGATTATATAGGGGATTACTTTTTGGGGTCATTAAGGGGGATACTAGGAGTTTAGACTATAGCTCATTTGGAAGCTTCGGAAGGAAGCTGAGTGAGCCTGATGCGTTGGCCTTCCTTTTCGGCCGTCCTGCGCAGATCGTTCAGGCCCATACTCGCAACCAAGAGGGATGTTCTCAAAATTATGGGCCCCTTTTTGTTTATTGGTTATAATATTACAGGCACCTGGTATTTAGGGGTACCAAAATGGGATCTTAATTTTGGGAGCTTCCCAAGAAGTAGGGAGTGACTTGACATGCGAAACCCTCCACAGCGGCAGGTGAAATCGAGGCAGCGCGCATGTGGATGGCCTCAGAGCAGTCGTTGCTTGTCCGAGCTCCGCATGCGTTCACGGCAACCAAACAGTGACATTCGCAAACGTCAATCCTGGTTTAGAAGTAGTACTTGTATGCCTTTCGCTCGGAGCATCTTCCGCCCAATCAGCTCCTGAACATCAAACGCCTCGGTCTAACCTCAAGATGTTGCCTCCAAAAGCCTTGATAGATGAGATGCGCCAGCCAAACAAAAGCCCAGCATCACGGGAGAGAGGCGAGGATGTGGTGAACCTGGAGGATGAGGAACAGCAGGCGGACTGTGCCATGCTACACTGCGCCACGTGAGCTATAATCTAAACTCCTAAAAGGGGGTCATGTAAGGGAATTTTTGGGGGCCTATTATAGGGCTTACAAAGAGGGATATTAGGAGTTTAGACTATGGCTCACGTCCACTCTTAGAACATAGGCAGATTGTGAAGATCAGGGCTTCTTCTTTAGGACCACTGAGCGGGTTGTTGAAAATCAGGACATTTTGATGAATTCTTTTCTCCCAGCGACATTAATTTACAAGTACCCATATTCATTGGACTTACGGTGCCACTTTTTGGCTTTTTTGGTAGAATGTTGACAAGGAATCCTCATGTTTGTGAAGTTCCTCCTTGGGAACAAGCATTTTTGGCAAGACGGCATTTGCTAGATGCAGCCAAGCCGGATTGCCATGGAAGTGCAATGGAGAAATTAGAGCAGCTCATGTCATCGGGGGCTTAGTAGGGAACAAGGGAACCCCAGCAAGCTACTGCATCTCCAAAGAAAATAGAATAGTAGTACAAATAGTACTAATAACACTAGCAATCCCAATATGCTATAATTGTTTCCAGGTTTTTTCCATTATTCCTTCTATAGAACTCTGACAAATACACTGAACCCTAAAACCTATGTTCCCCACTTGCCTCCAGTCAGCTCCTGTCAGCGGGCATGCGACATGTAGTCCCTACATAATCTCTATAGAATATATTCCCCAGTTATTCCCTGCCCTAGCCATATCTATATATATATATGTATATATATATATATATGTATTCCCTTTCTCCCTACTAGTCTCGAGTAAGTCATGAGGGGGTACGAAGTATGACGTCAGCAATCAGGAGCCGGATTCAGCGACAGGCCGAAGCTGCCTCATTGCACGGCAAGTTCCCTTTATCTTCCGAAAAGTTAAGAGAGAAAAAGGGAATATGGAGGAATCATGTGGGGTTGTATAGGGACTATTTGTAGGGGTCAGTAGGGCAGAAGGGAATATATTCTATAGGGGTTATCTAAGAATTATATTCCCTTTCTCCCTATCAGCATCCAGTAGGAAGTTTCCTTTGTGACGATGAGGTGTCGGGTGTGCTGCTACCAGGCGAGTGCTTCATCAAGGACCTTGATCCCGGACCGCTGGACTGGAGATGTGTTGCAGCCGCTGGCTAAGATGAGTTCCTCTAGTCCCCCGACCTTCGTGCTTGGCCAGCTTTGCAGTTAGGATCTTCAATGACTAAGGCCTTGCTGCCAGCGGCAGCAGCAGTGCATTCAGGCCTTCTGACAGGCACCATCAGCTGTGGAGCGGCTGAAATGCTTGGTGCTGTGAGGGCTGTGTGGTCCTTGGCTGTGCTATATAAAGGCTAGAGGCTTGCAGGCAGTGCTTGTATGAGGCGGCGCTGCAATGGCATGCGCCAGGAGCCTAGCCTAGGCTAGCCTTTGCTTACTGCAGGCAAGAGGGTCCGCTGGAACAAGTACTTTTAGGCGGTGTGGAGCAACGGAACATTTTTCTCACCGGTGAGGTTCCAATTGCCGTGCCCTTCTCTGTCCCGCAGGCATGATCTAGGAGATTTCAGGTCTGGAGTAGTTTCCATTTTAGTTTCCATTATCCCTATATAAACTTATATAAACCCTTTATATATATACACCCTAATATACTATAGTAGTTCTTTGGACACATCTTCGGCTCCTTCAGGTTGCCTCCGACAGCTGGTTGGCCAACAAGCGAGCCCGCGCTGGGGGACCAAGAGACTAGGGGCCAAGGACAGAAAGGTTGGCAACGGAAAGCTGTATTCGTAGTAGTAATGTTTAGTGTTTAGGGTTTAGGGTAGTAGTATAACAGTATAAACATTCAGAATAGCCGTGTTAATACTGGCAATAATAGTAGTGATACGAAAGAATTTCATAAACAAGCTTTAAGTCGTCATGTGTGAAGACCTCCCGAGGCGTTTCATCGTGGGGTTGTCATTTCGGCCGGTGCTTCAGCTTTTGACCTGCAGCCTTGTTTTGTGTTTAGTGTTTAGGGTATCCCAGAATGGGGGGTCCCTTTAAAGGGGACAAAAAGGTTATGTGGGGTTATATCGGAGTTATATAGGGGTTATTTAGGGATATGGTTTCCCAAAATTGTGGTACCTTTTTGGGGTGTCCCTTTCGTAAAGGCCATAGTTAGGGTTCAGGGTTTAGGGTTTTTGGGGTCCATATCGGGTCCCCTCCTTTCCGGGAAACTACCACATGTCACAGTCAGCTGATTCTGCACTTGACTGGCCTTAAACCCTAAACATCCCTAAACCCTAGACCCCTGGCAAGGTGTGCGCTCAGGGTGTCCTTACGCTGCTCAAGCTCTCGAGGGGCGACCTCGTGGGTGGATTGCCCGGCGCTTGAACTTTGGAGTTTCCAGCTGAGTAATACTAGTAAAACTAGTAGCAGTCAGAGTAATACTAGTATGACTAGTAATGCTTCCAATATATACTGATACTAGTAATGTTCGTAATAATACTAGTAGCAAGGGGAAGAAAAGCCAGAATTATAATGAGAGTAATACTGTTGATACTAAAAATCCTGCATGACCTTAGTATACTACAGTACCATTATTCCCAGGGGTTTAGGGTACTGTGGGTCATGCAGGACTTTTAGTATCCACCGCAGTAGCAATGACAGAAAAGTCGCAAAAAATGATACGGCCATAAAACCCTAAACCCTAAAACCCTAAACCCTAAACCCTAATCCCCATTGTATCAGGTACGACGGTGTCCTGTGTGCCATGGGTAGCTACGCTGTTCAGCCCGAAGGCAAGGCAGAAATTGCTAACAGCTGTGGGCTTGCGCACCGTCTACATAATATGGTTTAAGGCATTATTGGGGTCATATAGGGATAGTATGGGATAATGGAAAAGAAAATGGAAACTACTATAGTATATTGGGGGGGTATATTGGGGTTATATGAGCTATAGTCTAAACTCCTAGTATTCCCCTTACTAACCCCTATACATTCCTATATAACCCTCTTGAAGGAGTTCCGACTAACTATAGCTTTTTTGTTTACCCTGAAGGCATTCGCTTCTTCCCAACCTACATCATTTGCTGCGGTTTTAACGGGTGCGAGCCTCGTAATTGCGAGGGTGTAAGCGCTGTTCTTCAGCCACCTTCCTTCAGATCACTATTACTATTCATGTTTCTGGTATCCTTATTCTTATTACTACTCCCATTGTCATTTCCCTTGTCATTACTATCATGACTGTTATCCTAATCACTTCTATTCTTGCTACTCTCATATTGCTCAATCACTGCAGGTTGCTCGGCTTGCTGCAGATCATGCAGGGTTACCAGGCAGACTTTTCTCGGACCGCATTGATGTAGCCAATCCTGCAGCAATGACAGTACAATCTTAGGGGTACTTGGAAATAATCTTTACTTTTTGCTTATCATAATCCTAATCCTAAGGAACAGCAAAAATTACAATTTTTGCTATGGTTCCAAGCTCCCCAATGCAATTGTAATACTAGCAGTAATAACAGTGATTTCTGCAATGTGGCAGGGTATCCCCTTGCACATGCTTCCGTGGCTGGCTTGAGTCTCAGATGGTGCACATTCGTTGAGATGAACGACGGGTGCTGATCAGAAGACTAGAAGGAAGCGCAGAGTCTGATTGTCACTTTTGCCTTGCTGGCAGGCCATTCTGCCTCCATCCATCGCCCTCTTCGGGGCCTACTGCGGGTGCAAGCCTCAAATCTTAATGCAAACAACAGGATGCTGATATGTTTGTTTCTCTCACCTATCCATCTGATCTAAGGTGGCAATTCTGCAAGGAGGTCAGCGCTATCTCAGCGGGACACACCGGAGCTGGACCTCAGGTTCGAGACCCAGTCATTGTGTCCTCTACAGGTTACAGGTGAACCAAGTCGGACATTGGATTTGGCCAGAGATGGCCGGGATGAGATTGTGGAGACTCTCATCATTGCACGAAACCAATGACATTATTACTATATTGGGGAAATATATATTATTTACTATATGAACTCTATATAACCCCATTATAGTAGTAACCCCATTATAGTAGTTTCCATTTTCTTTTCCATTATCCCTAATGAGATGTGACAGGCCCTCTTATCTCGAGCAACCTCACGCACGTACGCTAAGTGTCCTTGTCTCTATCACTCCTTCCTTCGCACTTGTCCTCCGCCCTATATGAGCTGTAGTCTAAACTCCTTAAAGGGGAATATGTAGGGGATTATACAGGGGACTACTATAGGGGTTATTAAGGGGGATACTAGGAGTTTAGACTATAGCTCATATATCCCCATATACCCTATATACTCCTGTGCATGCCCCTGTATATCCCTATATACCCCCTGTATATACCCCCTATGTACTCCCAGCAAGGATACCTGCTTCGTCAGAGTGATGGGTGCAGATTGGTGGCCATCCTTTCTCGGGCCCCGAACCCGGCGTGCTTTGATAGCAGTATTAACAGAAATTATTGCAATACAAGTAGTAGTAGTAGTAGTAGTAACAATAATAATACATGATGATCTTCGATCATCCATGCATCCTAATTAGATTAACTACTGGTGGTTAGTAGAGAGTACTGGAATAAAATCCCTGCATAATGCCTATAATAGATTTATTCCTTTATTCCAGACAAGAAGGATGTGTAATCCAACCCCTTTTGCGATTCAGTTCTTGGAACTGAACGGACTTGATCTTTCCAATCGTTGGGCCTGACGGCACGTTGAGGATGGAGACAGGGTGCGTGAGTGTCATAATAAGCGTCTGCAAGTGATGGCTGGTTATTACTATTCTGAATATTGTTACCATTATTACTCTTTCTAAAATTGTTACCATTATCACTAGTATTGATGTTATCACCAGGAATACTATCCTTAATGGTTCTCTTCCTTGGCGAGGCATCTTGACTAACCCTGCCCACCATTCATGCTTCCACATCCACATCAGGCCGGTTCCAGGTGCTGCCTTTGAGAGCTCCAGGGGAACTGAAGCTCGGGAACGAGTCCCAATAACGGGGAGGATACTGTAGTAGTTTCCATGCGTAGAAATTCTGAACTGTAGAAATTCTGAACTGGAGGCCCCAGGTGGCAACGCGAGAAGAGAGATTCACGCAGTGGGGTCGGCCGGGAGGTGCGCGCAGGGCTGGCCCTAAACCCTAGAAATTGAGGTCCTAAACCCTAAACCCTAAAACCCTAAACCCCTAAACCCCTAAAAACCCTAAAACCCTGAAACCCTAAAACCCTAAACAGCTTAAAGTCCGTTTTATGTCCAGGGATCCAATGCCTATGGGCCTCACTTTGGTGTCATGTGAGCCTTAAAAGGGGGTTCTATACCTTAAAGGGGTTTCTAGTTCCTCCAAGGGTCATAGTAATAGGGGTTTTATAGGGGATTATATAGGGGTTATATAAGGGTTTTTAAAGGTTTTATAGGGTTCTATAGGGGATTCTATAGGGGATTATATTGGGATAATGGAAAAGAAAATGGAAACTACTATAATTGGTTATATAGAGATTATAGGGTAATATAGGGGATTAGATAATAGGGGGTTCCAATATTACTCCAATAATGGAGAATCAAATGGAAAAGAAAATGGAAAATGAAATGGAAACTGGGATTATATTGGGGATTATATAGGGGATATATTGGGATAATGGAAAAGAAAATGGAAACTACTATTTGGGGTTTAGGGTTTAGGGCCTATTGGTATTCCGGTACCTTGTTTTGGATGTTTTGGCCGAGGATGTACACTGCACATCAAGGGATTTGCTAAGGCAAATGGGAGTCATTCAGGAGGTTTGGTATGAGAGACCCCTGTGCTCCCGGTTTAGGGGGTTTAGGGTTTAGGGCTGATATATATCTACTACCAAAGTAAGGGCGAGACCCGTGCAGCCATCATCCCTCAGAGTTTGCACCCTCAGCCCCTGAATCCCGCCCTGAAACAATAGTTTCCATTTGCTTCTCCAACATTACTATATGTTCCCCAATGACTCCTATTATCCCTATAGAACTCAAAACCCTGAATCCTATCTAGCAAAACAACTATCTTGCAGGAAGCGTCACTGGCCAAGCTGGCAGTGGCAGGCCGTGTACCTGATGTGCTCTTCATCACGCGATTCTGTAGCAATGGAGGTTTAGGGTTTGGGGTTTAGGGTTTAAAGAGTTTAGGGTTTAGAGTTTACTGGGCGCTTTAAAGCGACCTTGAAACTAGTCTAAATTACCGTGACTGAAAAACTTCAATCACTTTCATATAAGGTCAATCCCTCCTGCAGTATGGCCTTTAAATATGGAGTTGATAGCACGTTAATATACTTAACATACCCACAATAGTCCCTTGCGTTACCTAGTACTGGGTGGGGATTGGCCCAAGTGTCAAAGTACAAGGCAATAGAAGGTACAACAATGGTACGGGCTATAGTATCACCGAAATTCGGAGAATTTGGGTGGCAAGGATTTGGGCTCATGAGGTTTGCTCCAGTATGCGCTTGGCAGCCCAGAAGGTTTTAGGAGCAACGATAACAGATACCACTCCGTTTCACATACTTGCATGTAGATCTTATTCGCACGATACTATTGCATGGCTTGGACGGCGTGTCTCACAGGGACATGGGATGAGGGCTTACCTTGTCCATGTCCACCGCTTATCATCCCTTAAGATGCAGGGTTTGTAGGACGTTCGCCAGTTGCACGCTCGTGTTTTTGGTGCTCATGTTAAAGTTCTGCTACTAAGGTTCAACACTTGCAAAGAGCCAGTGCTAAGCACGAGAATCAGTAGGAGGGCTTGGGGGAGGCACACTGCAAGTACGAGTCTTATCAGAGCATGATACAGCATGGTCATCATGGGGCCACTCAAAAACATATTGAATTCAAGTTAAAGTCGCTATGGAGCGCATTGCCCAAACAGTTGCTTGTAGTTTGTTTGCTTCTCCCCGCCTTGCAGGGACCAATTCTCGGCTTTCGGCGGAGATGGGCATCGATTGGGAGAGAACTGAGCTTGCCCTGTCACTGTGTACCGCGGGCAAGCAGAGCTGGAATTGGGTAGCGTTTGGAGAGATCATCTGAGTAAGCTGCATTGGCAATCACAAAACTGCGTGCCGCATTCCAGCTGAAAGTGCAAAGATCACTGTGCTTGGTGGCTGAGCTGCGCCCGCGCTGGTTAGAATCTCTGTGTCCAGGAACTTCCGGAGCGACTACCAAACATGCATGCGCAGACTAAAGTGATAGCACTAGCCACGGATAGCGTGAGGCAGCCCACATCTAAGATGATTGATTTTCGGTTTTCACCGATGCATTCCAGCGGAGACGGAGAAGCTACCAGAGCCCAAGACAACATGGCAGCCATCAGGAAAAGCTGGTTGTGTGTGTGCGGCGTGCGAGATTCGCAGTGAGGTTTTGCTTGAACTGGCTCTTCTGCCAGAACTCCTTTTGGTGACATTTTGGAACTTTCAGCGAGCAGACTGATGGTGGGCAGTGGTTACCCCTAACCCTAAACGCTAAACCCTAACCATGGTTGTTGGCAGGCCAGAAAAGTTGATGAGGAGCTGTTTGAGCACTGCTGGAACCTGACAAGGCAGGCAGACAAGTCAGTCCTGATTTCAATTATAGTGGATTACTGTAGTAATAGCGGAAAAGAAAATGGAAACTACTATTTAGGGTTTAGGGCTCTTCCATCTTAACAAGATGAAGGAACCTTAAACCCTACATAGTAGTTTCCATTTTCTTGTCCGTTATTAGTATAAAGACCTCATATAACTCCTATATAATCCCTATAGAACCCTAAGGCCTAAAGCGCAATATAAGTTATAATCCCCATCCCCCAAAAAAAAAACATCGTTTCTCATGGGCTAAGGGCTGAGGCTTAGACAGGCTGGCCACAAAGGCATAGCCTGCAATCCGCTTGCTGCTGTGAAGGTCATGGTTGGTGCTCAAACGAGTGCCCGAGTATAGATTCGATGCCGAGCTGCAGAACGTACAAGAGTATGCCTCTCAGATTCTGTATCCTCCAGAGCTATTTAGAGATTTCCTAAAACAGGGGGTACCATTTCGGGGATCCGTATAATGGCGTTTTTGAGTCCATATTTGCGCCCTGTTTAGGGAAACTGCCACATAGGAGTCATTCAAGGGTTGTATAGGGATATTGGCAGAAGTAAGGGAGAATCAAATCGAAAGGCTAATGAAAGGTGAAATGGAGAGTGGGATTACATGATCGTTTCTAGGAAACAAAGCATGATGATCACTCAGCCTTAGTCCGAATTTTGAGGTACATGCTTGGAGTCTGCATTGCGATGGACAAGGCTTTGGAGAGGCCGTCGCGAGAATTCAATGATCTGAGCGAGATGCTTGCAGAAAGGGCAGTTGATCAAAAATCCTCCTTTCAGAATGGCCATTAAGGAAAAAAGTTTTCCCCATGTTTCCCCTTATAGACCTACAGGAACCTTAGATAACCTTTTCAAAGAGCATAAGCCTTCCTACAACCCCTTTAAACCTTTATATAGATCCCCTACAGAAATCACGATCAAAGCTTACATATAGTCTCTGTATAACCTATAAAAAAAACCTTATGAAACCACATCCCCCATATGACCCCTATATATTCCTAAGCCCTACACCCCAAAACCCTAAGCCCTAAACCCTAAATAGTAGTTTCCAATTTATTTTCCATTTTCCCTATATAACCCCAACATAATTAAGCCTATATCAAAATGGTTGCAGGCCAGATGTGCTTCCCGCCCGGGTTCAACAGTGCCTTTGGGCCAACATGTACTCTGGCTCGGCCTGCTCCTTATGGGTTTAGGGTTTAGGGGTTTAGGGGTTTAGGGTTTAGGGGTTTAGGGTTTAGGGTTTAGGGGTTTGGGGTTTAGGGGTTTGGGGCGCAGGGGCTCAGGCTTTACCGGTTAGGGGTTTACGGTTCAGGGAGTAGGGTTAAGGGTTTAGGGTTAGGGTTTAGGGTCAGAGATGTTCAGGGCTGGAAAAGGCAAAGCCCAGATGCCAAGAAGGTAATATCCAACACTTGCTTGTAAGTATGATTTTGGGTTACACTAGTGTTTCTTGATACGCCTAACTGGCATTGGTTTCCAGGTCAAAAAAGATCACAAAGGCCTCACTCGACTGACGAAGCCCTGGCCTCAAACAGGACATGCCGCGCAAGGATGCCATGCCTGTTGTGAACCGTAGGCAGCTTGCAAATGCTCAGGTACATGCTGAGACAGCTTGGGCTTATGCTTCAGCTGGACTCAGATCGCACTTATCTTGGCTTGGGGTGGCCGAACATGTGTGTCTGACAAGCAAATGCTTGACATGAGGTTTCCTCAGCGGTCAATTTGTATGGGCAGATTTCCCAGGCCAGGAAGAATTCAAAGCTCTTGTACTTTCCACATCCTGAAGTCAAAGTAATAAAAAGAACAATGATAGTAGATACTAGTAATAATAGCAATGATAATAGTAATTCTAAGAATGTAATCGTAATAGTTGCATGGCAACGATGCCCTGTCGCCACGCTCAATCGGCGACCCCAAGACCTCTCCTACCGGCACGACTTGCTCATGCTCAGACAGACCGGTTGTGCCACTGTTTATGTAGAGACCTGAATAAATTCCGTGAATAATGGTGGTATTAGTTTATGAGGTACCTCAAATACACCTGAACATGATGTTGATCGCCACTTAGGCCTCTGTATTAGTTGCAAAGCAGCGATGATGCCTGATGCATGCTTTTTGTCGCCGCAGTTCGTGATAAGCCGCGCAAACCGTTGGTGCTGCCGGAGTGGCGCGCCAGGCTGCTAGGCATAGAATGATATAGGGATTGTAAATGGATATGTAGGGTTTAGGGTGAAGGTTTTTATAGGGGTCGTGGAGGGTTTTACGGAAATTATATGGGGGTTATATGGGGTGTATGATTCGGGCCCGGCCGCAACCCCACACTGCCCCCACCAATGGTTCCCCACTCTTCCTATGTTTTAAGGTTTACGTTAAGATTAAATTCTTATCCCGACCCCCTGTGGCGGTCTGAGTCTTGTGGTTCAAAACTAGTTTGCAGAGGGTTGAGGTCTGGGTCTTGTGCTTTACATGAGGTTTACGTTTATACAGGCTTTATAGTATTACAGTTTATAGAGGGATTATAGCAGTATTACGGTTCATAGAGGGATTGTAACAGTTCATAGAAGATTTCAAGAAGGCTATGATTCTATAAAAGGCTTCTATATGATGAGGAGCAAGCCCATTCCTGTGACTGAGAATACTCGATCCTAAAATGCGACTATCATCATGACGTTTCAAAGGCCACGACAGTTGCGAAGGATCGCGCTCCCTATGACTGTTGATAAACGCCGAAATCACGAGGGGCCAAAAGTGATGACAGTTACAAGGATGGAGGCTTTGAGGTGCCAGAAACCACGACAGTTGCGAGGAAGGCGACCCGGCCTCATCCCCGTGACTATTGACATTTTGAAATCATATTGGGGGGGATACCATGGGGAGGGTGGGGGGGGGCTGGCATACCGAGAGCCAGGAAATATATGTGTATATATATATATATACAGACGTGTTCGGCCTTTAGGACTAGCACCCCAGGCAATGGAGAGTCAAATTCAAATCACATGCAAGATGAAATGGAAACTGTGATTATAGCGACGTTTATAGGACTGAGTCGGAATGAGGGTTTGGGAGCAGCTGCAACATGTGATGCACGCATTTTTCGAACTCCTTGGAGTTTTGCTTCTTCAGGTTCAGAGTGGAACTCGAGGACCCGGGATTTCAACAGGGATCGCTGCTACTACTTGTACTAGTATTTCTGTTATTACTATTAGTACTACTGTTAAACTACTGTTTTTTTCATTTTTTACTACTATTCTGACAGGAGAACATCGCAGACATGGATCCTACCAACCCTACAAATCCGTTCCGTGAGCGGATTGACCGAACCTTGAGCTCATCAGAGCCACAAGACAAGTTAGGGAAGTAGTCTGCTGTAGGGTCCTAGCTGCCGCACATGTGCGGCAAGCTAAGTAGAGTAGGAATTGACAAGCAAGCCATAATGTGTGGCAGAAATACGAGGTACATGCAGTATCGCTTGAATTGCATGACATGACTTGGCTTCGAAACCGCCATTGCAGTGTCTACAATCTTTCCTGCGTGCCAGAGCCTACAGCGACGATTTTCTCGCGGTCCATATTTGGAGCCCGCTGATCATATTCTAGCGTTCGCTGCTTTGTCTCACAGGATCCTGCCTGCTTGTGTACAGCTGCTGCGTACTGCGCTGTACTCACTTATGGGCAGGAAAAGGAAAAGGCTGTGACCGTGGGCCGGTGATCTTTTCATCTATGGCTGAGACTCGTACACAGCTTGGCTGCTAGGAGGTTCGAGCATGCACATTACTGCCGTATTCCCTACTACAACCCCAATACATACCCTATTATGCGCGCAGTCTTCATTTTCTTTGCCAGTACCCCTATATAACCGCTATACAAAGAATGCCCCAAAGCACAGCAGGGGACCATAGCAACTCACCCTGAATCTTGGGAACTGGAATGTGTTCAGCCATTGCGGGCATTCTACAACTCTGGAAGAATCTTTAAAACTGCGTGGTGTTTGTGTTGTTCCCATCACTGGAATGCCATCCTTGAGATATTTGTTGTGGGACTAAACCGTGCAGCGTGACCTGAGCAAGTTCGAACTCTTTCAACCCTAGATAGCCGAATTTTCCATTTCATTTTTCATTGTCTTTTCTGTGTGATTCTCCATTACTGGGACAATGCCCCCACATAACCCTCACATAACCCGCTGACTTTCAGGTCGTTTCGCGGCTGGACTGATGAACCAGGGGGTTACGGGACGCTTTGGATTTGTGATCATGTGGGAGGTTCTCAAAAATCCCTATTTATGATCCCTTAGTACGGACCGAGATGGTCCCCGCGTAATCCCAGTATATCCACAGGATCCCTAACGCCACCCCCCTCCTTTTTTCTGACAAATCCCCATATCACCCAAGACCCCAAACTCTTGATAGCAGTTTCAACTTGATTTTCTATTGTCTCTTCCATTGGGTTCTCAAATGATTCGGGTTGTATAAGCGCTGTGTAACCCTTATGTAAACCTATATCACCTAATATCACACCTATGTAGCTCTATGTAAGCCCCTATGTAAACCTCTATACCCTCTATGTAACCCTATATCCCCCGGTGTACCTGTATACATGTAACCCCCCAAACTCTAAAACCTAACCCTATATGGGTGGTTGTCAAAATTATAATCCCTGTTTGGGTACACTAATTTTAGGTGCCGTATTATAATAGGGGTCCAAAAAGGGATCAAAATTTGGACGACAACCCAATATTACCCCATTATAGTAGCTTCCATTTTATTTTCCATTATACCAATATTATCCCAATATACTACAGTAGTTTCCATTTGATTTTCCATTATCCCAATATCAGCCCCTATGTCTTTTGATCCAAGCCGCAGCCCAAGCGCTGTTTCGGCGCAAGCCTTGCTATGTCAGATTCCACCAGCAATGCGCTTTGAGCCTCTTGGTCAGCAGGGTTTGGGGTTTGGGGTTTAGGGTTTAGGATTTAGGTTTTAGGGTGTTTTGCAATGATTGCTGGTGTCCCGGAATGTTGTTCCCACCCCCCCACCCCCAGCAATAAACTTACCCAACATGGTACCATTACATACCACGGCGAATATCTATCATGAGGGGGAGGGGATGGTTCAACCAATATAGTAGCTTCCATTTTCTGTTCCATTATGCCTATATAACCCCTATCGTAGTCCTTATATAACCCCGTCATAGTAGCTTCTGTTTTCTTTTCCACTATCTCTAACAAAGTCGGCATTAGTCTTCATGCGATGTGAGCAGTATCCTGCAGAGTGGCTTAGTCGCAGACAGATGCACACACATCCAGTTCACAGCATCATCAGTTCATACTCCATATACCCGTATAACCCCATATATAACTCCATCTATAACTAGCCCATATATAACCCACCTATATAACCTCCATGCCCCGACCATCAGGCAGCAGGCTGTTTGCTGTCTTGTTTTCGTCGATCGCATCTTGGCTATCATCAGCTGGAACGGATTAAAACCCTAAACCCTAAACCCTAAACCCTGAGTTGCGTGTCAGGAAGCCTTCCCCATTATCAGCTGCAATAGGTGCTATCACAGACTCTCCACCATAAGAGGAGAACACTGGATTTAAGTAAATGCCTGGCCGGCCCCAATCTTGTGGACTGGAAGACTCCGAGAGCTTGTCACAGACTGCCCTGGGACATTTGGTATTTTCCTTAATGCCCTAAATAGGGGACCATATATACTAACATTTTTCAAGTGGTTGTAGGGGCCAACCTAGCAGCTGAGGAAGATTCCAATGACCTTGCTCGTGGTGCAGAGGCAGGCAGCGGAGGAAAGCCACACTTCAACACATTCAATCCAATCGACTTCAATATCATTACCCATCACCAATATCATGCTTCAAGTATACTAAGGGTATACGGTACCTCAAATAGACATCATAATGATAGTACCATTTTATTTAGGCCCTGATTCATCTAGCTCAGCAAGTTTTGATTCATGGATGCTTACTAGCTTTAGAACTGAACCTTGAACCCCAACCCCCCAAACCCGAAACCCCAACCCCTCAAACCCCTAAATCCCTAAGCCACAAGCCATAAACCCTAAACCAGGCCTTTGCCTGCTGCTGCCTGGTGCCTACTGTCAGCCACATGACTCGTATTGCCTCCCAAAATGGGGCTGTTGTTGCATTAGGGACGGTTCAGGGATTAGGGGTTAGGGTTTAGGGATTGGGGTTTAGGGTTTAGGGATTAGGGTTTAGATTAGGGTTTAATGCTTAAGGTTTAGGGTTTAAGGATTCGGGTATATGGACTAGGGATATTACCACCCAGTGTAGTTTCTGCGAATGGGGGAACCCAAATATAGACCCCTGTGTATTATAGTCCTTACTATTTGGACCCTCAAAAAACTAGCACCAATTCTAGGAGCCCCCCATAGTATCATGTGCAATTAATTGCTGTTACCACTTCCATTTTAGAGCCAAGCTATTTATAAGTTTCACAAAGTCCTAAACCCTAAATCGCATTTGTAGCTTGCTCGAGGACAACTTCTTGCTGCCTTTTGGGGGAGCAAGGTATGGTTCATAGTCCCCCTTAAGTAGATAGAAGATGGCTTTGGGTATATTATAATAAGCTCCCCATATACACCATCTTCTGTCTACGTAAGGGGGGACTATAGGTGGACCCCCATACTCAGCCATAGTGACCATAAGTTGGGCCAATCCCCCACCCAGTAATGGATACCACGAAAGAATTTTGTGGGTATATTAAGGCCCTATTAACTACGACACATTAAGGAACTATTAGTGAAGGGGGGATTGACCTAAACTATAAAGGATAATGGTAATTGGATTGGGCCCTCTTATGTTCCTACTCTACCACTATTACAGGGTGGGGAATCCTCCTAAGGTATGGTGCTGGCTGACGCGGCCCTCTCTTGCAGCTGGCGGTAGCAACTTGACCGCATGCTTGACGTTGGGGCCTGGTCTCCCTGCTCTGAATAGTATAGTTGATATGCTTCACTGATGACAGCATCTTCAAAGAAATTCAATTTAAGATTGTTGTTTTAGGGTTTAGGTACGGATCCCCTGAGTACAGAATGATGTTTGCAGAGCTCAAGCCCTTGCAGCATTGCCACAGCAGAAAGCAGGTGTCCTGTGGTCGGCCGGTGGCGATGCGCTCTTGATGTCAGACTTTGATGCCCCAAGCGTGAGACTTTGGCCTGTTGGGAGTAATAACAGTAAAAACAGTAACAAGAATACTACTGGTAATAGCAACATTACTAGCAACTATAATAACAACAATTGTAACAATAATGGTAATCATAATAACAAGAATAGTAGGGGTGTTGTTACAAGTGACCGTGAGCCTGTAAATCATAGTTTTTGGAGTTGTCTCTGCGCTGTGCTGGAATTTTCCTTTAAGCTGTGTCGAGTCATGCTTAAAGACAGATTGCGGAAATGATAGTTTCCCTAAATAGGGGGACCCCAATATAGACCCCAAAATATTATAGTCCTTATTATGGGGACTCCCAAGAGGGTACCCCTTATTTTGGGAAACCACGAAATGCATCATGGAGCTTCAGAGCCTTCAGGAGACAGCCAGCAGCTGTTCATGGCCTGGGAACCGTGGCGCCCGGGACTATTTCAGGGAGATATGCAAGGAAGCGAGGTTCCATTCACCATCACCCCACAATCAGGACCTGAAGCTGTAAACACTCTCAAAACACCGAACCTTGCGATCAAAGTGATGACGACTTCATCGTGAAATGAATGGGGATTTCCCGACATTGATTGGGGTCTCCCTGTTTATGGAGACTACCAAGGCGACACGTCAGCCCAGCACCGCTAGTTCCCAAGTGTAGACACCAGCTGTATTTGCCACGGCAAGTATGCCCTGGCCGACTCGCGATTGGCGGGACGATACCGTACCTGAGGAGTTCGTGAAAAGGGGTTTGGACCAAAGCTTCGGCCTACGTACTACGTGCTGGTTTGTAGTAGGGAATAAGAGAACATAATCTCTATATAATCCCTACATATATATATATATACATATTCCCTTATTCCTTACGAAGAACCAGTAAGCCTGGAGGACACAGGTTATTTTGGGCGCAGAGGTTGCTGGCTAAAGTCCGCTTCGGTGCCATTATGGGGGCGGGTGGGGGGGTTCGTAAACGGATGGGTACCGTATATAATAGGGTGTCCCTGTAAAAAGGGCTGTAATATTGTAGGGTCTATATTGGGGTCCCTTACTGTAGGAAATTACTATACCATGAGTCTGACTTGGCAACAGCGTTGTGGGCTGGGAAGACTTCTGAGGCCTCAACCCATGCCCACGCTGTAAACCCCAAGGGATATACAAGGACTACAAAAGGGGATTATAGGGGTCCCCATTACGAATTATATAGGGATCATTGAGACAAACTCACTGAGCATAATGGTTAAACTCCCGGAGCCCAACAGTTGTTTCTCCCACCCTAAACCCCCTAAACCCTAAACCCTGAAACCCTAACCCTTACACCTGGAGAGCGGCTGTTCATCAGTATGTTTCATGCTAAACCTTTTACCAGGATTTTCGGAGACGTCCTCAGTGAGTTATGTTCCTGCTGCGCATCAGCAATGAGCAAGTCAAAATCGTCAGACGTTTTAGGGTGCAAACAGCTTCAGTAAGTGTAGGCTACTTTCAAAACTCTCGCGGAAAAGAAAACATGCACGATCCACGCGCCCGCTGATCTTCAAATTGTAATAAATGTTGCCCCAGCTGCAATCCGAGCTTGGGAGTCCATACCAACTCATAATATGTCCAATCCATAATAGGGCCAAGCGACAAGGTTTAAAGTGGTCCACGGACACGAGGTGACAGTTTCATTGGATGAAACAGGTCTTGCCGTATGCCCATGCAAGGACTTCGAACCCTCTGCCCTCTCAAATGAGCTATAGTCTAAACTCCTAGTATCCCCCTTAATATCCCCTATAGGTATCCCCTATACAATCCCCATATAAACCCTTTCAGGAGTTTAGACTATAGCTCAAACTGCAAAGTGCGGATCAGGTGCCTCATGCCCTTGACAGCCCTCAGCATCATGGCAGCTTGCAAGGCCAACCGAAAAGGTTTAGGGTTTAGGGTTTAGGGTCCTATTACATACCCTATAGAACCTTATATAACCCCTATATTCCTTGTAGTTTCCATTTTCTTTTCCATTCTCCCTATATAACCCAATATAAGAACCCTATATAAATTTTTAACAAGTTTCAACAAGGCCGTTTTGCCTGAGACAAGCTCTTAGGAGCTGTTGCGCCGCTAATGAACATGTTGTGAATGTTGATGCTGGGCAGCAGCCGTCATGACTTTGAACCTGAAGGAGAACATACCTTGGGCAAGTCTGCAACAGGTTTCTTGGAGGGCACAGGCAGAGTCGCGTGCGGCAGTGTATGTATGGCGGTTGTGATTGTTGCAGTTGTCCATTTCTCGATTGCTGTATTTAAGGCTTGGCACAGCTTGAAGGCGCGAGCAGCCACGAGACGAACCACAGCGTTACTTGTCTCCCGTTGTCGGCACCTAGGGAAAAAGGCATGCAGACACGGGCAAGGATACCAATATTTGGGTAGTTCCCAAAATTAGGGTTCTGTTTTGATATCCCTAGATAGTAGGTGCGGTAGTGCAATCTATAACCAAAAAGGGCCCATAATTTTGAGAACAACCGATTTAGCTATAGTGTCTTTGGGATAGCGTCTTTGCCGCCAAGGCTCCAACAGCTTCGACCTCTTTTCCCCAACAGCTTGTAGACCCGCGGCTGGCGGCTGAAACGCGGCGAACAAAGCCGCCTGGATGACTGGACTAGCAATCATAGAATAACAATCATATTAATATTAAGATTAGTATTGATAATAATAGTAATAACAGTAGAAATGGGAATGTTGGGAATATTAGGAAGAGTAGTAAAACTAGTATTACTAGCAGTAGCCATACATCTGCTACCCGGCCTGCCAAAGCACTTGCATAGCCTTGGTGTTCGTTGCAAGGCGATTCAAAGGTCTAACTGAACGGAAGTTGGCAGTACATGTGCATGCTTGCAGATTGAGCGCAGAGAGATGAAGTAGAATGTCGTGGCTAAGAAACCTGCCTTGAGTCGAGGATGATTTGCGCGCAGATTCTGGGAGCTCTAGTTGCTGGAGCAGCAGATTGAGAGACATGAGTCTGATGAAGAATGCTTTTTTGTGTACACGCACACAGTTTGAGTGCGCAGAACGGGTCATGCATCGACTTTGTCCATTATAGTTAGGCCAGTCAGGTCATGCCATTCTAGCATGGCAAGAGGGAACCTGGCTGAGGTGATACTTGCAATGGTTCCAGTCCTGGTGTACCAGGGCTGGTGGGCCTTCGTTTCGCTGTCGACCCTCCTTCTGTCCCTGACACAGGGGTAGGTTTGAACACATTGTTTTTTTTAAAGGTTTAGGGTTTAGGATTTGGGGTTTAGGGTTATAGGATAATTCCTATATAGTCCTTATAAGGCCATGAGAACAATGCTACCCGAGGACAGTGGTTCAAGTCGCCATGAAAGCTGCCCTGCACGATGGCCTGCCATATCCATACTCTCTGACTGCTCCTGGTCAAGGTTTAGGCTTTAGGGTATCGGGTTTAGGATTTAGGGTTTAGGGCCATTTTGAGCTCAAGACCCTAAACCTCTAAACCCCCGAACACTTGAGGCCCTCCACATGCTGCTTACGGTGCTAACAGCTTTTGCCGCCGGACCGCCGCGGGCTGGCGAACTGCGTATGGCGCCTTGCAATCGGATGCGGATTCTGAAAGGGAGATAGGGTTGATATAGGGTTTAGGGTTTAGGTAAATATATGTATGTATGTATGTATATATACATGTATATAGGGACAGGCAGGGGTTATGTATTGGGGTGTATATTGGGGTCCCCCGTACTTGTGAAAACTACCATATTTGGTTACCAGGCTTTGCAGACCCTTCCGCCTTCCCTGGCCGGTGGCGGTGCTGTGCTGCTGCACAACGTAGCACTCACGCAGGTGGACCTGTTCTCATGACAAACATGTCCAACACCATGCACCCTAAACCCTAAACAGTAGTTTCCATTTTATTTTCCATTATCCTAGTATAATCCCCAATATAACCCTAATATCACCCCAATGGAAACCCTTCAGCTTCTTAGCTACATAGAACTCCTGTTTTGTTCAGCTATGATGCTTTCTGCGTTGTTGCTTGCAGCATTGCGCCTGCAAGGCCAGCGTGAGTTTCGTGACGATGCTAGGCTCCTGCACACCTGTGGTCACCTACTGCTGCTTGGCCGAAAGCCTTATATGAGCCATAGTCTAAACTCCTTAAAGGGAGTTCTATAGGGGATTATATAGGGGACTACTATAGGGGTTATTACTAGGAGTTTAGACTATAGCTCATATAACTCCTATGTATAATTTCAGTATAATCCCTATATAGCCCGTGCATTATCGTACACACACCCAAAAGAACTTATATATATCCCCTGTTATACCCCTGAAGCCAAAAACCCTAAAGCCCTGAACCCAATAAAGCCCCCTGTTGTATAACCATTATAGCTATGCTTCAACCCGAAGTTGGTAACAGACCAGCTGCCATTGCATGTGGTAAATTCAACCTTTTTAGCAGACCTGGGGTGTAGGGATTAGGGATTTAGGCTTTTCAGGGTTTGGGTTTGGGGTTTAGAGCCATGGCTCCTTCCGACCTTGGGTCTGAACTTGACCCCTAAGGGTGCACGAGCACGTCAATTTCAGACACTCCGTGTCAATTGCAGACCTTCTTGCCCCAAACCGGCTCACGCGGTCATGGGGTTTAGGGTTTAGGGGTTAAGGTCTAAGAGCCCACAAACAGTAGGGTTTAGGGGGTAGGGCGTGGGGTAGAGGGTTTTGGGTTTAGGGGTTAAGGTCTAAGAGCTCCCAAACAGTAGGGTTTAGGCTATAGGGATTAGGGTTGAGAGTTAAGGGCGTGTCCTCGTGAACCTCCCCAAACATGACTGATAGGTAACTGCTTGGTCCATTCTCCAAGTGAATGCTGCAAGTTCTGGCACGATAAACGGGCTCCACAGGGTGTAAGTCAGCCCTGTGGTTGGGATTTTAAAGAGGGGTTTAGGGGTTTAGGGTTTAGGGGGTTTAGGGTTTAGGGTTGGTTTGTAATTGAAATTCAGAGCCTGGTACCCCTGATGGGCAGGCCCCCCAAGAGCTAAGGAACCCACCTTTTTGGAAAACAAATGAATTTTTTACCCATAGCAGATTTTTAGTTGATTGCTCGTTTCATTCCCAGCACCCAGGCATGGAACTAGCCATCGGCAACAGGGAGGCTACCTGGAAAAGCGCAGTTCCTGTCGCGATGGCTTGTTTGGGAGGCCAGGCTTTTGAAAATCAACGCGCTGAGCAATAACCTTGGATGCAAGCTGTGGAAATCCTGCCCTGCCACATTAATGTACATGTATGTCTGTATGTATGATGTCCTTTTCAGGTGGGAATGATGGATTGCCAGTAATAATGGTAACAGTTATGTACTAATACGATTACTTCATCAAAGTCGTCGTAGCACGTAGTAGAAGTCGCGGTCGGAGTCGTCGTAGTCGTAGTTGCAGTGGTAGCCGTAGCCGCCGCCGCCGCCGTCGTAGCAGTGGCAGTAGCAGTAGCAGTAGCAGTAGCAGTAGTAGTAGTAGTAGTAGCAGCAGTAGTAGTCGTAGCAGCAGGCGCAGTAGTAGTAGTAGTAGTAGTAGCAGCAGCAGCAGCAGTAGCAGTAGCAGTAGCAGTAGCAGTAGCAGTAGCAGTAGTCGTCGTCGTAGTCGTTGTCGCAGTCGTAGTCGTGGTGGTCGAAGTAGTTGTAGTAGTAGCAGTAGTAGTAATAGTAATAGTAATAGTAGTAGTAGTAGTAGTAGCAGTAGTAGTAGGAGGAGGAGCAGCAGTAGCAGTAGCAGTAGCAGTAGCAGTAGCAGTAGCAGTAGCAGTAGCAGCAACACTAACATAGACGCAATAAATGACGATAACAACAACAAGAAAAGAATGATATAGTCCCCTTAAGTAGATATAATATGGCTTTGGGTCTATTATAATAAGATCCCCATACACACCATATTCTATCAACTTAAAGGGGGACTATAACCCCTAAACCCCAAACATGGTTTCAGCCTTTAGCTTTGAGTACTGTTGCAGTCTCCCCTGTGTTTGGATTAATCCAGAGGGCTAAGTTTACATGGTGTAGGGGTTACACAGGGATAAATAGGGTTTAGGGGTTGGGTGGCAGAGAGGGTGTATATAGGGGATTGGAAAAGAACATCGAAATTGCATAGAGGTTTTAGCAGGGGGTGACATATCGTAGGGTTCTGAAAATAGAGGGCGAATGGAAGGCAACATGGGGCTCCAATATTTTGTGGGGAATATATAGGGACTGCAATTATGTAGGCCCTTCCATTAGGTGCACTTTGCGTTCGTGGGGAGCATAGCGCGTCAGTTCTGGCGGTACTGCTGGTTCTGTTTGGCTGCACCTCCAGAAGTGTGATACTTGGCTTAAATATATAGGATACAGGGGTTATAGAAGGGGTTATATAGCCGTACTTGGCTTGCAACAACTTCGCCTGAGGAAGCACAAGGTTTCGAAAGATGACACAAGATGGGCCTTTCCCAGAACAATCCCGTTGGAATCCCTAATCAGGACTCCAAGAATCCCCTCATCAGCCCTAAATCCTAAGTCCTGAGCCCTAAACCCTAAATCCAAAACTCCAAATCCTGAACTCTAAACCCCCTGTATGTCCCACAGTTTTCCTTGTTGCCTCCTCCATTTTGAGAATCTCGGCATCAGCTTCAGGAAATCCATATGGCAGCAGCGCTTGCTCTACATGGAGCCTGGGAGTCCGATATATGGTGTAAGGGTTTAATTTTTAGGGTGCAGGGTTTAGGGTTGAGGATTTGGGGTTTAGGGTTTAGGATCTGAGGTTTAGGGTTTAGGGGTTTAGGGTCGATTTCAGTTTCGCATGCTTTTGCATTTGATTCTTCATGACCACTTCCAATTCCAAGCCCTAAACCCTAAATCGTCCCTTCCATTTTCTTTTCCATTTCCCTAGATATGCTTGTATAAGAAGCTCCAGGGAACCTATACCCGATATGACCCGTGTAGCTTTACATAGCCCATCGAACCTCGAAGGGAGCTTAGAGGACCAAACCCTAAACCCTAAACAACCCTTATGACCCTTTAGGTTGGATACTGCCTCCACTCAGTAACAGCTGGATAAAAAGTATAATATGGCTATATATAGCCCTGAACAGGACCCCTAATGTAGACTGTTACTGTGTGGGGGCAGTACCCAACCTTTAGGGAATTCAGAGGAGCAATTGGGGCCAGCGCGGCTCGCCGCTTGGGCCGCTTTGTGGACCTTGCTGCTGACCCTTGCTTACGCAAAGGGAGAACTTTAAAGTTTGTGGGGTTTAGGGCTTGAGGATTGGGGCTTAGGGTTTCTGATTTTAGTGTTTGGGTAGGGATTAGGGTTTAGGGTTTTGATTTAGGGTTCAGAGACCATGGTTTAGGGTTTTGGTCCTTATATAAATTATATACGTTTGAGCCTTCTTTCGGCCCGGAGATTGTGAAGAAGAGAGGACCATGCCTTTCGCCTTCATCTGGGAAGGAACCAGACACTCGTCGAAGATAGGGTCAAGGGTGTAGGGTTAGGGGTTGAGGGTTTAAGGTTTAGGGTTTTAGGTTTGGTTTAGGGCGTAAAATCATTTGAGGCTGTATGAACTGTATGAAGTAGAGTTTTCCCAAGTGAGTGCATATAGGGTTCCTTAGGAAGACATAGAAATCCTATTACATATCCCTGTCAGCTTGAATATGGCCTTTTTTGTTTGGGTCGAGGCCGGGCCCCTGGGTTGAAATGGAAGTTTCCAAAAGCATAACTAATGGAAAAGAGAATGGAAACTACTATAGTATATTGGGGTTATATAGGGATAATGGAAAAGAAAATGGAAACTACTATAGTAAATTTTTGAGGCCCAATCTACTACGACCCTTAGCATCGGAGCACTGTAAAAGGGAGTAGCATTTGAGAAAGAAATCCCAAACACGACGTCCGTATGGTAACCCTTCTATCCAGACACTGCATAATCTTTGTAGTCCTGCTTCAGCAGGCTTCTTCCGAGCAGTGCCCAATGCCTCACAGCATGCGGTATGCGCGACACTGATCTCCTGTGTGGCTGCGGTGCTGCTAAATCTGCCCCTCGCCTCAGATATACTGCCTTGCCTCCTTCCAGTTATTTTGTCATGGGGAAGTAGATGGAAACTTTGGAATCAGGCCTCGCTCAATTGCACAACTGTTGCCCCTATGACCATGTCCGTTTCCATGCAAGTCCTTGATGAGTTCCGAGCTGCAGCGCACGAGCCCTTGGGATTTCCGTAGCCTCACAGTTTTCGAGGCACATCTCTCGTGCTCGCATCTGTAGAGACATACGAAGGTCACGCAAGTACGTCACAGCCAATCCCGTGATATCCCTTGTGCCAAGTTTCAGGGATTTTTGGCGCACTGGAAGATCGAGCATGTCCCAAGGTCTCAGTGGACATCCATGCGGTACTTGGGCCCAGTTATGCAGCATATGCGGCTTGGCAAGAAATTCTGCTCAGAAGTTGATCGATCAGCCAGTCCTACCACTCCCCCTTTTTTGAAGGCTTGCATGGGCACTCAAGCTTGCTTGCTCAAGCTTGGTGAGCGCACGCATGCAGGTTTGGTAACTTGCAGCTGGTTTTCGCAGCCGCCTTAGCCCAGCCATGTCGCAATGTTGACATGACAGGCGCCTCTTGTTGCTGTGCTAGCTCCTGGTGCTGGCTCCAGGTGCTAATTCTTGCTGCTTTGTGGCTGGACGAAGTTTGCTCCCCGGAGCAGGTGGTCGGAACAGCTGCTTGGCTTTAATCTGGCTTGCAGCCTTAATCTTAGCCCCTGTCAAGGCTCCATTGGTAATCCCTAGAAATTCGCTATGCAGCACATGGTTGGCCCCCCTTGTAACCCTTGCCTGACCATGATATCATCCCCAGATGATGGATACTTAACCCTTAACCCCAAATGTAGCTTCCATTTCATTTCCCATTTCTCCATCACCCTATATGCTCCTTATACACTGGGGAAACAGGCCATACACACACAACCCCTACATAACCCCAAACCCTAACCCCCCCCCTCCCCCCATTTTCAGAAAAGGTCCGATAGAAACAACAAAAACATTTAATCTCTAAACCACCTAGACCCTAATCCCTAAACCCTAAACCCTTTGCAAGGTCATCCTGGTAGTGGGAGTGCTCGTCGCCAAGGACGGGCCTTTAAAGCAGGACTGTGTAGGGTCCAGGGTTTAGGGCTTCGGAGTCTCGCGTTTAATAGTTTAGGGGTTTAGAGTTTAGGGGTTTAGGGTTAGTAAGGGATTTGCGGGTTGAGAGTTCACGATTTGAGTTTGGGGTTTAGGGGTGAAGAGTTTCGGGTTGCTCTTTTCCCGGACAAGGGGCTGCATGGAAATGATCCGGATGAAGGAGCACGGGAAACCCTAACACCCCAAGTCCTAAACCCTAAACCGTGGTACAGTATCAAAGTTTGCGATCAACTTTGGCTCTCTGGCTGCCTTGAGCAGCGGCTTGGGCTTAGGGCAGCTGTGCTAGGCATATCGGCTTCCAGGCCAGGATTAGTTCCCTACACCCTCCCCCACGCCCCCCTTGATCTTTTGCACTCCTGAACGGGAATCCATTTTTGGATTTCTGAACCATTGAAGCAACGTTTATGGCTTAGGCCCTTAAAGCCTACTTCCATATGACAGTGTTTCATGGGTACTCCTGATGAATTTGAATTGCTGACCCCGGGAGGCCCTAGATCCTTGTGCCGCTAAGGACCCATACATACATGCATACATACATACGTACATACCTACCTACCTACCTACCTACCTCCATACATACATACATACATACATACATGCATACATGCACGCATATGTATATACATATATGTGTGTGTCATGAAGCCTATACAGTCATATCCTCCAGTGTATTCCCTGTATCCGCTGTGGCCAGGCGTCTCCTTCCGTGGAGAAAGCGCCTGGCACCTCGAGGAAGTCGCGCCTAACCCAGATCCCCAAGCAAGGCCTCCAGGGTAATATAGGGATAAGATTGGAATAATGGAAAAGAGAATGGAAACTACTATTTAGGGTTTAGAATTTAGGATTTAAGGTTAGGGATTAGATCCCCAAGCAAGGCCTCCCGGGTAATGTAGGGATATTTGGGGATTGCAGGTTTATGCAGGGTTATATAAGGTTTTTACAGGGAGTATATAGGGATGATATAGGGCTAATGGAAAAGAAAATGGAAATGACTAGGTTATAGTGGGGTATCTATTGGGGTTATATAGGGATAATGGAAAAGAACGTGGAAACTACTGTTTAGGATTTAGGGGTTAAGGATTAAGGTTAGGGTTTAGGGCCTTTAGGGGTTAGGGTTGGGGTTCAGAGGGCTTGGGGTTTTGGCTTTTGGTTTAGGGCTAGGGCTTCGCGGGATTCAGGGTTAAAGGTTAGGATTTAGGGTTTGTACGGGGATCATGTACCAGCTACATAGGGATTCAGGATTATAATTTTACTTATGGGGATTGCCTTTTGCGGTATTATGTAGCGCTTGTGTAGTGTGGTCCCAAAGCATGGACGCTCAACCTCAACCTCGAATAGGACGGAGGGTCCTGGAGAACCACCCCATAGTATAGTTTAGATATTATCATTACTCGTACTATTACCATTATTATGACTATTAGTATGGCTATGACCATTACGATTACTATTACGGTTATACTAGGGGTAATAAGGGAGCTATGCAGGGTTTATATCGGGATTATACAGGTGTGCCATAGGGACATTGGGTTTAAGGTTTCCAAAGTTAGAACGCTTTTTTCGGGAGTCCCCATATAAGCATTATGAAGTATTTTGGTAAGCAATATCGGGGGCACCTGTTTATGGAAATCCCCACATAGGAGAGGGTAAGGGGGGTTCCTGAAGAGGCGGAGCCCTTAGCCTTGGGGTTTAGGATTTAGGGATACATGGAACATGAATCATAGGAGTCCACATTAAGGATTCTATAGGTACTGCCCCCACCCAGTAACAGTCTATATTAGGGGTCCTATAAAGGGCTATATATAAACATATTGTAATTATTATCCAACTGTTACTCAGGGCGGGCAGTACCCAAAGGATTCTATAGGGTGGTTTGGAGGAAATGCCTAATTTTTTGATTGGCGGAAGTTTTGATTGGAGCATTTACGGGATCTTGCTCGTGGTGGGCACACTGCAAATGGGTTGAACCGCACTTTGAGAGTTTGAGAGCTTGGCAG
Source organism: Symbiodinium pilosum (assembly GCA_905231905.1). Classification (NCBI taxonomy): domain Eukaryota; class Dinophyceae; order Suessiales; family Symbiodiniaceae; genus Symbiodinium; species Symbiodinium pilosum. The sequence goes on from CAJNIZ010037469.1 coordinate 36,434, forward strand.
GAACCGCAAGCATTGTGTCCATAGTGGTGTTGCTACCTGGCAGTGAATAATGAAAGACGGAGGTTGGCAGCTGATTTCTGGTTTCGGTGCAGGTTATCAATCGACGACAGCGGCAGCAAGAACGAAGTCGGAGATTCCGTGAAGGGTGACAGAACTTAGGTTCACTGGAGGATGGACGCATGATGTTACCCAAGAAAACATGCATCCAGCCTGCTGCCCTGAACAGACCCAATGTCAGCCCCAGCGCCATTTTGCAGCTGCAAAGTCTATGCCAAGCGAAGCCCGACAGTAACAGATATTTTGGAGCAGCTGCTTCCTTAAGCGGGTTTTGAGAAGTCTGAAATTCGAAGCCCCCCGACAATGTGTGGTCTTGCAGTTTTGCTCTTACCGGGTACCATAGGGCTACAGGGTTAGATAGCGGTATATAGATAGGGATAAATAGAAAATGGACATTACTAGTTAGGTCTTAGGGTTTCCATCAATCAGAGGTCCTTGCTACTTGCATGCGTTCATGCAAGGTCACTTATTCTTGCCAGCTTGTGATGGTGGCATGGGGCCGTGCTGCGCAGCCTCTCTCAAAGTAGATGAAAGAGGAATCACCTGAAATGTATCAGTACATGCCTGTAGCTGCATGCTTGGAGCATTTCGTTAGTTTTCAATGAGTCCTTGACCTCCTGGAAGGTTTCTGTAAAGGAGAGCTGAATCTTGAAGTTTGAACTCTATCCCTAGGGCTTAGTTAGGGCGCACACCCGCAGCATTATCGTCCCCCCTGAAGTAGATTATCATAAGAAGATCCTCATATACCCCATATTCTATCTACTTAAGGAGGACTATAAACTCCCTAAACCCCAATCCCAAGCCCTATATAATCCTATATAACCCCTATAATCCCTGTAGTTTCCATTTTCTTTTCCATTTATCCCTATATAACCCGAATAGAACCCTAAAACCCTAAACCCTAAACCCTAAATAAGAAGGACTATAAGCGGAGGGATAGGATCCAGCATGGAGGGCAGCGACGCTGATCCGGTCCAGGCTCGGCAGCCCATGATTTTAAAACCAGGGTACCATAGGGTTTAGGGTTTAGGGTAATAGGGTTACAAAGGGGTATATAGGGGTTATATTGGGTTATATGGGAGTATATAGGGGTATTTAGGGGTTATATCGGGGTTTTTGGGATTATATCGGGGTCATATAGGGATAATGGCCAAGAATATGAAAACTGATTTTTTGGGTTTAGGGTTTCCATCAATTTGAGGTCATTTTCTCGGGGTCCCAGTAGCACGCCTGACCCCAAACCCTAAACACCAACCCTTAAAAAGCCTGAACCCAAAACCCCGAACCAAAAACCTGAAGCCAAACCCCGAACCTAAATACAACCCCTATATACCCCCAGATAACCCCTTTATAACCCCTGTATGCGACGCTTGCAGGTGAGCAAGGCTGATGAAAGCATCCCGCCCCACTTGGAATGCGCCATTTGCATGAAGGCCTTCCAGTGTTTTTAAGTTAGGGGTACCGCGGACGTATCTAGCGGTATAAAAATTACATTCCCCCAAACTAACATGGAGACCCAAAAAACATGTTGTCAAGGGACTGTAGTTTTTATAGGGCCCTTTTTGGGTTCCCATGTCAGTTTCCGGGAGGGTAGGGGTACCGCGGACGTATATAGGGGTATAGCGTTTAGGGTTTAGGGGTCTAGGGATTAAGGGTTTAGGTTACAGCTGAATGTAGAAGCCTAAGCAGTTACCAACATTGTTGTCCTAAGCTGTTTGTACAATTATGTATACCCTCTATATAAGCCCTCTATACCCCCATATATCCTTATATAACCCTATACCTCCATATACCCTTATATACCCGTATATAACCCTATACCCCTAGGGTACCTAGGACCTCAAGATGATATGGCAACTGTTTGCGCCCCTACGTCACATTCCCGTAAGCCCCTTTAGACTCCCAGTTTCCATTTCATTTTCCATGTCTTTCGCATTAGATTCTCCATTATCAAGCTAATCGGCCCTGTGTAACCCCTATATCAACTGGTATGCCTGATAAGTTCATGATGTGGACTCCCCCGAGTCCTAAACCCTAATACTCGCCTTTGCCTGCAGTTGTTGCTGGAGCCGGTGTCGGTACCCTGCGGTCACACCTTCTGTCCATACCTCGGTCCAGGGTTTAGGGTTAAGGGTTTCGGGGAGTTTCCATGAACAGGGGGAATCAAATGTAGCCCCCAGTATTTATGTATATGTATATATCTACATAAAAGGTATGTTAATTGGGATCCCTCAAAAACGGATCCCTAAGTGATGGAAACCTAGCCAGAAATAGCAGACAGTAATCTCCATTTGGACTTCCATTATCCCTATATTATGTCTTTTCCCCCGACATGGGGCCCCTGATGCTATATGCCCCGCCCCTACCCTCGACCCTAAACCTAAACCTTCAACACCACCATTACTTAGGGTTCTCACAGTTCCTGACTCTCAAAATGCCAAAATTTCAAAATTTTCAAAACCAAAGTGACCACCCCAAACAAAAAATCTAAGTGATTGTAATAAACACTAAGCCCTAAATCTAAACCCTATATGGTACCCCTAATGTTTCAGGTCAGTCTTGCTTGGACCAAGCTCTGGGCTACAGGAGCACGTCAGCTTCATATTGGGTATTGACCCCGCCGGTTTTCTGTATATATATATATATATATACCCGTACATACGTGCAGGTAAATGTATATGTATATGTATGCTCATTTTATGTACTAGGGATATGTGTTATGTATATGTATATATACAAATTCTTATATGGAGGGATACTGGAGGGTTTAGGGTTTAGGGGTATAACCCCAATAATGGAGAATCCGATGGAAAAGAACAGTGGAAAAGAATGGGGAACGAGGATTACGGTGGTGTTGAGCAATATCTTGTTGGGGGGATACTATGGCCCACAGCTTCTAGAAAGATTATATGGTCTTCTTTAAGAAGAATAAAATATTAGTGGGATCTACCACGTAGAAAAGCATTATTCAGTTTGGGCTTAACGCAAAGTGGATTTCAGTGCATAGGCTCACGCTAACCCAAACCCGTGATTAATAAACCCCCTCCCCTTAATAGGGATTATAATAGGGATCCTAATATCAAGGCCTTTAAAAGGAGGGGGGTTATTAATTATGGGTCTACATTAGGCAGCTTGAATTCTTCGAAAATGTTCCAGGAACTTGTGTGCGGTGTGCCGGGCACCTGTGCCTGCTGGGCAGTCTGTGAACATTTTGATTCGCTGCGGGCCCAGTCACATGGGGGTTTCCCAGAACTAGGAGTGCCCTTCCTGGGGGTCCCTATAATAAGGATTATAGTATTTGGGGGTTCATATTGGGGTGCCCTTATTTTGGGAAACTACCATATCCAATTCGGTCCTCACAAGTGCGCAAGTTCCTCAACATCAGAGCCAGTAGCCATCTGCAGCAGGCAGCATGATTGCCGAGCAGTGCCCTAGATGCAAGAAGAACATACTCTGGGCGTGGAACCCTAAACCCTAAACCCTAAAGGTGTGTGCAATGGCATGCAGGTATCCGCGGGCATTGGCCAGCAGGCGGAGAGAAGTGGAAGAGGAGATTCTGCGTCTGGATTGCTGTTAGGGGAACCTAAATTGATTTACCATCATCAGTGTATATATATATATATTTGTATATATCCTAGTTTATATATATATATATCGTAGTTAATATGGTTCCCACAATATGGTAAGTTAAGTTAAGTTCCTTAGGATTCTGCATGGCAAGTCCGGATCTATGGTCTCTCATGCTGTATTGTCATGCATTGTAATTAGGTCTGAAGGCCGTGCGTAAATCATGATGAGACGAGAACATGTCTATGTCAGTGGCAGCAATCATGCTGAGAACAGTTACAAGCACGCAAACTCCAGGATAGGCTCCCGCTTTCCGTTTCATGTTCCATTTGTTTTTCCATTTGAATGTCCATTATATGGGGTAAATCCCTAAACCACTGTTACCATGTAATCCTTTCTGTAGCCACCATATAACTGCTGAAAAACCGCCGGCAACATCCCTATCCGGCAGACCAGCAGTGATCATCGGAAGAATGTGTCACAATGCTTTAGATCCAGATGAAAAATGGATTTGCATGGAACTTAGACCTTAAACCGTAAACCCTCACAGTTTGACCGCTTGTTCAGGCATGCTGAAGGAAGATCCAGCTGCTTTAGTAAAAGGACTGTAATGGCGACCCCTAACAGGGAACTCCAAGAATCTAGTACGATTTAGGGCTTAGGGCTTCTGAAAGGAAGACAAGAACCCCCTTGTAGGTACAGTCCTAGTACATTCCTAGTACTTTCTTTAGATTCATTGTTTCGAGGGTCCCCTTTGTAGTTCCGTCATGCAGAACTTGCTGTTAAACCCTAAACCCCATGCCTGAGACGTCCCAACTCTGGGTCCCCATTATCCCTTATTATATGAGGATTATATAGGGATAATGGAAAAGAGAATGGAAACTACTATAGTGGGTTATATAGGGATTATAGGGATTATGTAGGGTTTAGGGTTTAAGGGTTTCAGGTTTTATTGCTTCGGCTTGGGGTCCACCTTAGGTATGTTATGGTAATTGATATGGTTTCCTGAAGTTAGATTAAGGGCTCAACACGGCCCCTAAACCCTACACCCCATGACGGCTATATATAATGTTTTGTATACACTCCTGTATACCCCAAACCCTAAACCCAACACGCACAACAGGAGCTGCGCCAGGCCGAGCAGAATGCAGCGGAAGAGCGGCAGCGCGAGGCCTCTGCAGCCAGTTTCTCTGTAAAAAAACCAGGGATATGTAGGCTTATAGTAGGATATATAGGGATATGTGTCAAGGGTTTAGGGTTAAGAGTTTAGGGTGCATGTACCTAACAAGTATAATAACTAGGGAAAGGGAAAAGGTTCACAGGAATCGAGGGGCTGGATTATGATGACGATGAGCTAGGATTAGGAAGGGACTGCTATGCAGGGGTTGATGGATCTTGAAGAGGTTTCTAGGGTGTCGGGGTTTAGGGTTTAGGGTGTTTGTATTGATACCGGTTTGTAAGGTTTGGGGATTAGCATCTCTTCAGGTGATGGTCCTGCAAGTGTTCAAGGATTTCAGGGATGTTCCCATGACGCAGGTGGCACTTCTCATTCAAGATCTGTTCCTGCTCTACTCATGGGTTCCCATACTATCCCCTATACTACCCCCCCTAGGTTCCATCGTTCACCAGCAAGAGTGAGCTTCAGACGCGGCTTACTTGTACGTCACAAGGGCGGATTGCCATACATTGCGGGACCAAATATAGACCACAAAACAGCATAATCCGTATTGCAGAAAACTCCCCAAAAACCGTGCCCCTAACCGATGGAAATACATGCCCATATCCAGCAATTCAGATTTACATCAAGGAGCTGCTCCATGTATATCTTTACATATCGTTACATATCCTTATATATATACATGTATATCCCTATCCTAAACCCTAAACACTATATATCCCTATATATCCTTATGTTCTGGGCAGGTGGCTGGAGGTTCAGAAGGCGCCCAGACGGCCGAGCCGGTCTCCGGCGCAGATGTCCTCATCCTTCCGATCCTGAGGCGGGACGTGCAACGCTAGCCTTCTCTCACACATCGCTTCATGATACGGATAAAAATTTCCACCCTAGAAAATGACAATCATGATCATTATATTAATGCTGATGAGAAACTAAAACTTCATAAGTTGGTGGAGTGTCGCACCCTGAGGCTTGCGCGGCCTATGCTTCCACAGAGCCGCCTTTTGCCTGCAAGCCTTTTCGGGATTGTTATGGGCGGTTGTCAAAATTATGGCCCCTTTTTGGATCCCTATACTAGTACGGCACCTAATATTTAGGGTACCCAAAAAGGGACTTTAATTTTGACAGCCACCCAATATAACCCCATTATAGTAGCTTCCATTTTATTTTCCATTATCCCAATATTACCCCAATATGCTATAGTAGCTTCCATTTTCTTCTCCATTATCCCAATATTACCCCAATGTAAAATAGTAGTTTCCATTTTCTTCTCCATTATCCCAATATTACCCCAATATACTATAGTAGTTTCCATTTTCTTTTCCATTCTCCCAATATTACCCCAATATACTAAACCCATAAACCCCAAGCCCTAAACCCTGCGAGCCCTAAACCCTAAACCCAAAACCCTGAATAGTAGTTTCCATTTTATTTTCCATTATCCCAATATAACCCTTAAACCCTAAACCCTAAACCTTATCAAGGTCAACAGCAGCCATGCCCTGTTGCAGCATGTTGTGACAAAGGAGTTGGGCAAGAGTTGGACTCGCAGGGCGAACTGCTTGCCGACCACTTAGTCAGGTTTAGGGTTTAGGGACTTAGGGTTTAGCTTTCAGTGGTTCAGGGTTTTGGTTGTCGTGGTTTAGGTAGAGATTTAGGTTTTAGGGTTTAGGGTGTTGGTATTGATACCGGTTTGTAAGGTTTGGGGATAGTCTGGAGAAGCGTGCTGTTTGCCCTTGGGTGCTGTAGACTCAGTCTCGGGTTGTTTCCATAAATAGGCGGTTACATATAGGGCCCGTACGCCCCTATATACCAATATATCCCCTGTAAAGGGTCGACCAAAACAACACTAAACCCTGAACCTAAACCCCAAACCCTAAACCCTTAACCTAAACCCCAAACCCTAAACCCTCAACCCCAGCAGTGAGAGGGATGTGTGAGCGCGTGGTTGTAACAGTTGCGGCAAGTTCAAGTTTCGCTCGGTCCGTGGGGCCTTCGTCCGACTGCTGGCTGGAAGGTCGAAAAGAGCGCTTAGCAAAAAACACTAGACCCCTAAACCCTTGAACCCTAAACCCCTAAACCCTTAACCCCAAACCCTACACCCCTCTGAGGTGAACTACGCTGTGCAGGGAGGCCGCCGGATATGCGCCATGCAGCCGGGAGGAGATTCAGGCCTGGCCCACTGTACAGTTTTGTTTAGGGGTTTAGAGGTTACGGGGTTCAGGATAGTAAGATTTAGGGCTTGGGGATTTAGGGTTTTAGGGTTTAGGTTGTAGGGGTTTAGGGTTTAGGGAATTAGGATTTTACCATGAGCCAACTTGACGGAAACCTGTGCCTAAGATGCCTAGGTGTTTGCATGAATGTGGAGAATCTTCGGCCAGCTGCCCGCCAACAGTCCGCGCAAGTGTCCTGCCTGCTTATTATTGGTTACTGGCTGACAAGTACACTGGGTATTCCTAAGCCCTACAACCACCATACATATGATCGCGGTTTCCATGCAATGTTCCAGTTTCTTGTCTATTTGCTTTCGGATTATTGGGGCAACATCCATAGTCCCGAATCGCCATGTCTCCCCATATGTTTTTGTGATCCCCAGGCTTCATTTGATTCAGTTGGCCGGAGTACCTGAAACCCTAGATTTTAAACCCTAAATCCTAAACCCTAAACCTTAACCCCCAAACCATGACGAGCTCAAGTCAGGTCATGCTTGTGGGCAAGTTCCGTGTCCGTTTGACAGAGCCACCTCACATGCACCAGGACACTGTTGACTTGCCTACTATCCTGGCCTGCCCCTAAAGCTAAACCCTAAATAGTAGTGTCCATTTTCTTTTCCATCATCTTAATATAACCCCAATATAACCCTAACAGAACCCCAATGTACTCCGAATATAACCCTAAAAACCATATAATCCCCTAAACCCTAATCCCCTAAACCCTAAAACCCTACACCCTAAAACCCCAAACCTTACATTGCCTTGGCAGGATGGTTTTGAGCTCGGCCGCTTTGAGGTCGCGGAAACAGGATTTCAAGGTTGCCAGATCAGAAATGTGCGGAGAATATACCCCATTAAGTAGATAGATATGGGGTTCTATAGGGGATAATGGAAAGGAAAATGGAAACTACTATAATATAATAGGGTATATATTGGTGGTCCCCCTTAGGGTTTAGTATATTGGGATAATATTATGGGCAAGAAAATGAAAACTACGCTTTAGGGTCTAGGGTTTAGGGTTATAGTCCCCCTTAAGTAGATAGAATATGGCTTTGGGTATATTATAACAAGATCCCCATGTACTCAATATTTTATCTACTTAGTGGGAACTCTAGTCACCGGCGGCCAGGCGTACTTCGACACCCCACTGCCTCTCAACTTGCTTGGCCGCGAGCCTCCACAAGAAGGACTTCAGACATTACTACAGCTGATCCATGTGAGCTACGGACTAAATTTAGGTTGGGGGGACCTATAGAGGACTATATAGGGTTTTGGGGGGGCCTATTAAGGCAGCAATTCCAAAGAGGAGGTAATGACTCCCTTACCCTAGTCTGCATTTCAGTTTCTGTTTTGGGTTTGCATCTGATTCTCCATTATTGGGGGTAGTATCCCTAAACCCGAACCCTAAACCCTATAACCCTATAACCCAGAACCCTATAACCCCATAACCCTATAACCCTAGACCCTGGTGGATCAGTGCATCACGCCCTGCCTTGTGCTGCAGGAGCAGCTGATGACGAGGCAGGGCTCCTGAAAGGGTGTGTGGGGTTTTGGTTTAGGGTTTAGGGGGATCATTTATGAGCCCTAGTAGGAATTCCTGAAAGGGTGTTATATAGGGGACTATTCTAGGGGTTATTAAGGGGGATACTAGGAGTTTAGACAATAGCTCATTGGGTGTTTTTGTAGGGTTGTATAGGGATTATATATAACGATTAATGGTGGGATTATAGAGGGTGGGGAGCATAAAGTAGTTGAAATCAAAGCTTGATTTGCGATTTCCATAAATCCGGGTACCCCTTACAGACCCCCAAATACAAAATCCTTAGCATGGAGATCCCCAATAAGGGCCACATTTTTTCAAACCCTAAAAATGACACCCATATGTGTATACATATATATATATATATATTTAGAAAATGCTTGTTTGTATCGTTATTTACAGTGTTTTCAGGGGCCGGTGGATCATGGGGGGGGGTCCATATATATATATCCATACATATATCCCCTACATAACGCATGTATAGCCCCTACATCCCCTTCAAAGGGACCTCGGTATGGATGGAAATTCTGCTGGTGCAGAGCAGGAGCCTGCCGCGATCGTTGCAGAGGGGGCGATGCAGGCTCCTGCCTGTCTGCAAAGCAAGTTTAGGGTTTAGGGATCTAGGGTTTAGTGTTTACGGATCTAGGGTTTAGGGTTTAGGGTTTACGTATTGGTTGCTGTCAAGGGACCTAAATTGAGTTACCATACTATGGGTACTTAGTAAAAAAATATGGTTGCCTTGTTATACCAATTTAAGTTCCTTAGTCGCAACGCTTTTTAGAATCTAGGGTTCAGGGGTTAGAGTTCAGAGTTTAGGGTATAGGGTTTAGGGATTGGGGTTCAGGGTTTGGACGGTTTCGGGCTTTAGCATTTAGGGTTGGCCAAATGGGCCTAAGCCCTAAATTCATCCCCGTTATAAACCCCTCTATCCCCAATACTGCCCCCCCTCAGTAACAGTTGGATTATAACTATAATGGGGATAATATAGACTGTTACTGGGAGGGGGCAGTACCCAACCTAAACCCTAAACCCCCTAAGCCCCCTAAACCCCCTAAACCCTCAACCCTAAACCCTTATCCAATCTATCCTCAATACAACCCCTATATATCCCCTATAGACCCGTCTATATGTTTGCAGCAGGCCGTGGAGCGGCAGCTCGAGATGCTGGGTTCCGGAAGCAGGTACGTGGTGACCTCAAGGTATGGGTTTAGGGGGTTTAGGGATGAGGGTTTGGGGGGTTTAGGGTTTAGGTTTAGGGGGTTTAGGGTTCGCAAGGCATGGGTTTAGGGTTTGAGTGTAACCTCCTTACAAGGGGGTTGTATAAGGTTTAGGCTTTAGCGTTTAAACTCCTTAAACGGGGCTGTATAGGGGATCATATAGGGTTTAGGATTTAGGGTTTAGGTTCCGGATGTAAGGTTTAGGGTCCAAACTCCTTAAAGAGGGTTCTCTGGGGACTTTATAGGCGACTATTTAAAGGGGTTATTGAGGGGGATACGGGGAGTTTAGACTATGGCTCATATGGACGTTTTTCAGAAGCACACATTTGGGCATTGGATTATACATCCCCAACCCTAAATCGCGTCGGATCTCGCCTCTGGTTAGCAAGTAAGGAAGGAAGGGAACCCTGTAGTAGCCTCCGTAAGATACCCTAAACCCTAAACACTATAGCGGCTCCATTATCTTTTCCGTTTCTTCACCCCTTGCTAACCAAGTCACGGGACATCGCTAAACCTAAAAACCTTAAATAGTAGTTTCCATTTTCTTTTCCCATTATTATATTAACCCTAAAGAACCCTAAAAAGTCTCCATTAAACTTCTATACAGTCCCAATAGAACCTTATTAAACCCTATACTCCCCAAATCATTTGTAACCCCCTATGTAGGCCCTGTAGAATCCCCTATAAAGCCCCATAAACCCCATTAAGCTTTTTTTAATCCTTATACCCCTATATGTCCTTAAATCATATCAACCTTATATAGCCCCCATACCCTTTTAAAAGACCTTGTGGTGGCTCAAGTTCCCCAAGGTCTTCACTGAAAGCTGTGGAGAGCCACCTGCTGCACTGCGTAGGAGGTCGGACGTGGGTTTTCAGGGTTTAGGGTTTGAGGGCTCTAGGTTTGAGGGTTTTGGGTTAAGGGTTAAGGGTCAAGGGTCTAGGGTTGATATAGGGGATATATAGGGGTTTATATTGATGAGCTTTAACTAGGGATTAGGCTTTCGCAAAATAGGGGTATCTTTTAGGAGTCTGTATAGTAAGGATTATAGTGTTCTAGGTTTTATTTTGAGATCCCCTTATTTTGGGAAACTACCACACAGGGGGCTTTACGGGGAGAGTTACCAACACTATGATAGTACTGGTTGGGAGTTTCCTTAAATAGCCACACCCCAACATGGACCCAATAGATTACAACTTAGGTGGACCCCCCACCCTATAGTAGGAATGTTGCACGACCTTCGTTTACTCCTTCTTATCCATTATAGGCACTATTACAGGGTGGGGGTCCTCCTAAATTATAATCAAGGTCAGGGGAGTTTATCACGTGCGCGGAGCTTCCTCCTTCACGTAGCACTTTCGTTGCTACAGCTCATTCGGGGCCGTCCCTATCATCAACTATAGAACTTCCAACCCAAGTTCCCATTTTATTGTGCATGTTCTTTGCCTTTGGATTCGCCTTTATTTGGGGGTCATAACCTAAACCTTATAAACCCCAAATAGTAGGTTCCATTTATGTTACTATATAATCACCATATAACCTTTACATAGTCCCATTAAGCCTTTCATACAGGTACATACAATCCTTTAATTTCCTATAGAACCCCATACAATCCCCTATGTTTTCATGAATCTTGCGCATTGCCTTAACTCCAAACCCTAAACCCTGAACCCTAAACCCCAAATGTTAGACCCTGCCCATGGCCATGCGCAGGCCGGGCGGGACGTTGACGTCGGCCGACTTGGAGGCCATGGTGATCCTTCCATAATAATGTAGACCCCTGATTAATAAACCCTCTCCTTTCAAGGGCCTTAATATTAGGATCCCTAGTATCATCCCTATTAAGGGGATGGGGTTTATTAATCATGGGTCTACATTAGGGGAATTTTGGTATCCTCAACCCCCGAAATTAGGACCCTATAACCATCATATGATAGTCATGGGGTCCTAATTTTGGGCGTTGGGGTTACCAAAACCCCCTTACTATTCCATGCGGCATCATGCCACTATCAAAGGTTTTTGGGGTGTTGGGGTTGTATTGGGGTTATTTCAGGGTATATTGGGATAATGGAAAAGAAAATGGAAACTACCATTTAGGGTTTGGGGGTTTAGGGTTTAGGGGTTTAGGGTTTATCCGCGTTTCCTTGATGACCAGTGAGGAGCATTTTTCCAGGAACTAAGCAGGCAATGATTTGGATGAATCCCCTTCTTGTGCAAGCAAGGCCCCCAACAACCCAACCCTCTAATGACAAGACAAGATACTCAGCACATATCACCACGTATCCGGAAGAAGTGATAGATGAGCTTCATTATTGCCATCAACAGAACGTTTCTAGATCTGTTATTGCTGTTTTGATCTTTTGCTATTATTCTTTAGGAGGACCCCCCACCCTGTAATAGTGGTATAATAAGAAAATAAGAGGACCCTAATATAATCCCTATTATCCCTTATAGTCACTATTACTGGGTGGGGGGTCCACCTAAATTATTCTGTTGTTACCAATGCTTCGCCCTTGCGCAGCAAATCTCCTTCTGGCTCCTGGGCGCTATCATGATGAACGACAGCGACAGGACCGGGCAGAAGATCAATTGCAAGCCTCATGTAAGATGTAACAATATCCCCATTCTTTAGTATAGAACTAATGCCTGTAAGATGAGGAGCTCCAAAAGGAAGAATCATAGACTAAGGACCACCGAAAACATAAGTTAGTTCTATCCGCTCTTCAGAGGAGTCTAAGCCTGCATCTCGAAACTGGACCCCCCGCACTACACAGGGCCGGCTAAACCCTAAACCTTGGCTACTGCTCCACACCTTGTAAGAGTTGGACAATGTTCAATATATAGTTCTATATAGCCCTTAATACGACCGCTAATGTAGACTGCTACAGGGTGAGGGCAGCACCCAACCTAAACCCTAAACCCCAAACCCTCAACCCTAAATGGTAGTAGTTTCCGTTGTATTTTCCATTATCCCAATGTAACCCCAATATAACCCCAACATAACCCCAATCTAACCCCAACATAACCCCAATCTAACCCCAACATAATCCCAATATAACCCCAATATAACCCCAATATAACCACAATATAACCACAATATAACCCCAATATAACCCCAATATAACCCCAATATAACCACAATATAACCCGCTAAACTCGCATCCAAGACCTTCCAAGGAGACGATGGGTGGAGAGCACAGACACTCACAAGCGACTTGTTGGGTGCCGCAAGAAGCTTCAGGACCAGCAATATGACATTGGGATTATTATAGGGTTTTATTGGGGTTAAATTAGGGTTGTATTGGGGTTATATTAGGGGGTTATATTAGGGTTATACTGGGGTTATATTAGGGTTATATTGGCATTATGGGAAAGAAAATCTAAACTACTATTGAGGGTTTAAGGTTTAGGGTATAGTCCCCCTTAAGTAGATAGAATATAGGGTTTATGTAGAGATAATGGAAAATGGAATGGAAACTACTATTTAGGGTTTAGGGTTATAGTCCGCATTACGTAGATAGAATATAGGGTTTATGTAGGGAAAATGGAAAAGAACATGGAAACTACTATTATATGAGGGTATGCATTGGGTTTATGGTCCCCCTTACGTAGATAGAATATGGGGTATATGGGGATCTTACTAAAGTATACCCAGAGCTATATTCTATCTATTTAAGGAGGACTATAATAATAGTAAGTAAGAATGGTAAGAATAGTAATGGTAATATTAATGGTAATAACAACAATCGTACTATTAATACTAAAGGTAATAACCTTTGATACAACAGGAATGGAGGATAGGCTTGCTACTGCCCCCCACCACGGACAGTTGGATTATACTTAGATTTATCTGAGCTACTGTCAACATTTGCGTTATTAAGAGATCTTTAACAGAGGACATAGGGGTCCTCTTATAGTTTAGTATAAATACAATCCCTAATAAGGAACCCATGTTTATTAATTACTTGGGTAATATTGACCGTAGCCCAGAATCTCTAGGCTCTTTACAACATCCCTATATCCCTAAGCCTATATGGGGGTTTCCCAAAATTGGGGGTACCTTTTTTGGGGTTCCCATAATAAGGACTATAGTATATTGGGATCACTACCATATCCCTAAACCCTAAACCAGAAGGAAGCGGGGGCGCGCCCCGTTTTGAACCTCCCGGGTTCAGATTCCTGGATGCATCCCACGACGCTGAGCAGCATTGCAACATGGAGTAAGGGGTTCAGGGCTTAGGGAAGGTGATATAGGGGTTATGTATGTATATATACATATATATATATACTCTAAGGTTTAATGGGATCCGTATGTGGAGATTATATAGTAATACTGAAAAGAAAAATGCAAACGAGAGGTTGGGAGTGTAAGGTTTACGGACATTACCACTAAATATTGTAGCATCAAATGGAAAAGCAGATGGACAATGAAATGGAAACCAGGGTTATATGTTGGTTTATGTGAGTTCTTATTAATATTGGTGTTACCAAGGGACCATTAAGGGAGGACTTAGGAGTCCGTGTGATAGTTAATTAAGTATAGTCCTGAATGTCATCCCCAATAGGAAGACCATGCCTGCCAATTCGGTGGGAAATATTGCAGCTCATATTATGACTAACATAATGTTTTGTATGGGCTGTATCTTTTCCTCCCACATCCGATGCACCAAGCACTATATTGGACACTACACCTGCTCGATTTGTTGAAGCATGGGCTGCAACATGAGTTGCTGCAACATGAGTTGGGAAGGCTTCGACATCAACAGACAGTACTGTTACTCACGGCTGTTCGTCCTGGGACGGAAGTGGTCCTTTCTTTCGTTGCATTGGCAAACCCGGGCTAGGTACAAAAAACAACCAAGTTGAAACCAGGTAACCTCCTAGAATCTCTTTTGTGCTTATTTTCGTTCCGCTATTATAGTCTGTTACCGTTAGTACGTTGTGTTTCGGAGCATGCTTACCTAAAACTCTAAACCCCCTACCCTGCCCCTAATCCCTTAAACCCTAAACCCCAAAACCCTAAATGGTAGTTTCCATTTTCTTTTCCATTATCTATAGCCCTGCATTCAACCCTAAACCTCCTAAACCCTGAACCATCAAGGCAGTCCTCCTGGAGCAGCCTTGTGTGGCACCCAAGTTCTGAGTAGGCAATGGGGGTACCTTTTAAGGGGTTGTGTGGGGGCTTTATGGGGTTTAGGGTTTAAGGGTTAGGAGATTCGTGTTTTATGGCTTAAGGTTTAGGATTAAGGGGGCCGGATATAGGGGCTGTTTACGGATATTTAGTAGGGTTTAGGGTTTCCAAAATTCGGGCTACCTTTTTTGGAGGTCCCAACAGCAAGGATTACAGTACTTTGGGGGTTCATATTGGGGTCCCCCTATTTAGGGAAATTATGAAATGTGAGAGACAGTGATAGCCAAAACAGGTGTGAGTTTGAAAGCGTAAGACCGTAAGAGGATTCCTGTAGGGTCTAGTGAAATCACCTCCCTCTAAAATTAAGACACCCCGCCCGCTAATAACAAGTATCTCCATTGTGGTCTATTGTAATATAGACTAAATGAGCGGGTGGGGTGGTTGTTTTATGGTAGTTTCCATCTTGTTTTCCATTATCCCCAGTAAAAAGCCCCATATAGCCCCTATACCCTACATAACCCCCTGTATAGTCCCTATATACCCCTATGGGTTTTGATATAAAGGGGGGGATTGAAAGTGTTAGCAGATCAAGTCCGTTTCTAAGGTGCTGCTGCTGGTCGTGCTGGCGATGCTGCTGGCGAAGGTCCCGGATGGTTTGGGGTCTTGGGTTAAGGGTTTCGAGGGTTCAGGGCTGATTTGCTTGGGGCTTCCACAAGTGTTTTTTGAAGCGTAGAGCATAGTAGAGCTGATGCTTTTAAGGGCTACATTAGGATCTGTAAGAGGGCTCATTCTACGCGGGGCAATTCCAAATCAAGCCGCAAACACTAAACAGTTTTTCCATTTTCTTATTCTATAATCCCAAGAACCTCCGTATAACCCCACAGCCTAAATAGCATGTTCATTGAATTTTCCATTTTCTTGTCCGTTTGATTCTCCATTCCCCCATATAGCTCTAATCTCTAGGTGATTTGTCTAAACATTGCCCCTATACAACCCCAATATCAACCTAAGCCCAAGTGAAGACGTGCAGGCCTTGGGGGTGTTTGACGGTTTCGGACGGAATCCATCGAGGCGTGTGACTCCGCGTTGAACAGCTGGATTTGGGTACTACCCTCAACCCCTTCAAGCCTAAACCCTAAACCCGTCCTAAACCCTAAACCCTACTATAGGGCCTGTGTAGGGGAGGTTAGGACTTGATAGGCATTGTATGGCGGGACTATGCAGCTAAATAAGGGTTATGTAGCAATAAAGGAAAAGAAATGGAGACTACTCTTTAGGTTTAGGGTTTGGGTCTTAAGTCTTAGGGATATCTCCACCATAATGGCGAATCAAATGGAGGAGAATATGCAAAATGAAATGGAAACTGAGGTCATATGAGTTCAGCATCAATGTGAGGGGTGGCCCTAAACCCCTAAACCCTAAACTCTCGGGCCATGGCAGGCAGACCTCGATGCCACGATCTCGCTTCAACTGAGTCAAAAACCTGTGAGTCTCGATTGTACAGCGACTTGCGTCACAGAAAAAGGCACTGGATGCAAATCCTAAGCCGCGTATGCTGGGTTTAGGGTTTAAGGTCTATGGTCTTGGCAAAAAACGCAAAAAGGACATTTGACCTTGCGATTCCTGCGCTCAAACGCTTGCTCTTCCAGCTTCGAAAAACTGTACGACAAATGCACGTAGCTTCCAAAGTCATTTGAGCCATTGTCTAAACTCCTAGTATCCCCCTTCATAACCCCTATAGTAGTCCCCTATATAATCCCTTATATAACCCCCCTTTAAGGAGTTTAGACCTAAACCCTATAGTAGTTTCCATATCATCCCAATATAAATTCAATATAACCGCAATATAACCCTAGTGTATAACCCCAGTATAACCCCTTTAAGGAGTTAAGACTATAGCTCAGATAGCGACAAGTAGTCTCTGCGAGTCTAGTCGTCTTGAGAAGTCGCTAGGTGAGTGTTCTTTGCCTTTAGCAGCTTCGCTACCCTTCTTCTGGGTTGCTGCTAGGGAAGTTAAATTAGGTTACCATAATGGGTATATATAGTATTGAGACGTAATGAGTATGGTTTCCCCTATTTATGAAGTTAGATTAAGTTCCTTAACAGCAGACCAATTTTCAGCTTTGCTATGCTTCTTGCGCCGATATCTTACCTTTGGTTAGCTGGGAATGAAGGAATGGAACAGAAAATGGAAAGTACTTTAAAGGGTTATATAGGGACTCCTAAACCCTGTAATGGGTTATATAGGGGCTACAAGGATCCATTCCTTCATTCCTAGCGAACCAAAGGCCAGATACAGCACAGTGAACCCACTTCGGAATGGCTTCCAATACTCCAACCAAGGCACAGCCGATGATGACCTTGCTTCCTCAGTGCATCAATAATAGTAGTGGTAATAACAGTATTCTTCGTATTGTTCCTAGTAATAACAAGAGTTGTAAAGAAGTCATGTAAGAGCACGCGCTGTGATTTGCGATGCCAAAGTTTCCGTGCGGAGCATCTGCGGCTGATGATGGGGCGGAAGGCTCCAGAGACTCGCCATTTGGACGAGACATGTCCCGTATGACCCGAAATCCTGGGCGAAAGTGAGCAGCTTTGGCGGGCTACAAACTCAAGCGCTGTTCAAGACAGTGTGGATGCTCCCTTGTATTCGGGGACGGGGATTACACAGAGCGCCCCTTCCCAGTGCCCAGCACACCTGTCATCCGGACAAGCTTGAAGCCCCTGAACCCCAACTCCTAAACCAAGCATCGTGATTGCTCCACAAGGGTCGCATTGAACGGCTTGCAGTCCTCCCCACAGTGCTTGATTGCAGGCACAGACTGCTTCTGAGGACTCCATTTCAAACTTGACAGGGCTAAAAAGGGGTTACATAGGGGTCATATCAAGGGGTTATATAGGGGGCTATATGGTAGTTTCCATGAATACGGGTACCCCAACATAGACGCCAATATACTACAATCCTTACTACGGGGACCCCCAAAATGGTACCCCTAACTGTAGGAAACATTCATATGAGCTATAGTCTAAACTCCTGGTATCCCCTCAATAACCCCTATAGTACTCCCCTATATAATCCCCTATATAACCTCCTTTGAGGAGTTTAGACCTAAACCCTATAGTAGTTTCCATTTTATTTTCCATTATCCCAATATAAACTCAATATAACCCTCGTATAACCCCAATATAACCCCAATAACAAGCGCTGACACCTTGGCACAGTACAGAGACAACGGACTCCACTGCCCGTCGTTGCCTCGGAATTGCAGGACTGGCGCGAGCATCAGCACAAAACGAAACAGGACGAGGTGTAGAATTAGCGTGCAGGCACGTCTTGCCGAGCATATGGGGATATAGGGATGTTACCCCAATGGTTGGAGAATCAAATGGCAAAGAAAATGAAAAATGAAATGGACAACTGGGATTATATGGGGGGTATAAGGGTTTGCGAGGTTCTCTTCGTCGTGCAGCTCTCCTTGACTCTGAATCGCTGCTGGAAATAGCATGAGAAACCCACCGGAAGGCCCTGATTCGGATGACTATGAAAGGCCATTCAGCACTCTTCCTCAGGAAAAAGGTAACTTCGTGGACAGCAATTTTGGCTCTTAGTTCATTCAATGGACAAAGACTGACTAGATTTTCCGTCTGAATCTCCAAATGCACTCCGAGTTGTTTTTGGCCTTGTTTTTCTCTGCTTCTAGGTTGGACTTCAGCCGAAGTGCACTGAACGCGCTCTACTGCGCCTGGGACACGGCCAAAGCCTTCAACGCAGCGAATGCCGATGGACGTACCTCGGAACTTGCCGGCAGTCTCGTGTGAAGGCAAGCGCGGCTGTGCGCAGCCTTCGTGAAAGCCCAGAAAAAAATGCTGTGCTGCCGAGTGTCCGTGAGGTACGCCCGTAGCATTGAACTGCATGCGCCGCGCATCCTCCTGGCTGCATAGTCACGGGCAGATCGTACTGAGAAGCACGCAAAATTGGCCAACCAGTGCAATGCAAACCAGCCTCTGACAGGGATGGCGCCACGTACTCGGCATCATTTGCACCTATTCTATATTATGCCGTGGCGCATGAGGCCATTCTTGATGTTAGGAGGAAGAGCCACACTAAGGCCAATGCCCCAGTATACTCTAACATATTATAATATCCTGTAGTATATTATAGTATACTATACTATAACATATTACCATATACTGTAATGTTAGATGGAAGAGTCACACTGAGGCCCATGCCCACTACTTCGTAGCCTTCCGACAGCTTGTAGCGAGGGCAGTCCGCTTTACAGTCCTAAGTCATGCCCACACTTCAATATTAGGGGATTATACTAGGGATTAGGGTTTAGGAGTTTAGGGTTTAGGTTTAGGGGATAATGGAAAATAACATGGAAACTACTATGTAATATAGTAGTTACATAGGGGTTATTTAGGGATAATGGAAAAGAAAATTGAAACTACTATTTAGGGTTTAGATGGGTTTAGGGTTTAGGGTTTGGTACTGGTAGTTTGCTGAAGTAGGTGAGACCCAATATAGACCTCAAAATACTCCAATCCCTGTTATTGGGAAACCCTATAAACCCTACATAACCCCGATAGAACGCCTATAGAACCCCTACTACTCCCTGTAGAGGGTACCCCTAATTTTGGGAAACCCCATGTATGAGGATAAACCCTGAACCCTAAACCTTAAACCCTAAACCCTGTGTCCGGACAGGGAGAGATGCCACCGGGATGCCGGAATGTTTTCTAGCCCACTCCAGCTGCCTTCTGCCTGGATGTATAGACCCCATTGGGCTCATATAGGCATAATGGAAAATCAAACGGAAACCTATATATATATATATAGTGTTTCGGGTTTAGGGGCTATATAAGGATAATGGAAAAAAGAAACTACTACAGTGCGTTGGGGTTATATAGGCGATCATACGACAGCCGTCGCAGGAGATCACATTCTCAGGCCGTACCATCTTGCTATGCAACAAAATCCTACGCACTACTACCTGTCAACGCAACATAGCAAAACATGTCAGGGCCCTAAGCTGCCCTGACATGAGTTCTGTGCGCTTGGAAAGATTGATCCGAAGTGTTGAGGGTCGCACGCATTGCACTTGCACCGGCTGCTGCGGGTGACCGGACGATGCAAATCCTGCAAGATCTCTCTGAAGCTCTGGGCTCTCTTCGGCGAGGACATGTGTCGGTCAAAATTACCCCGATAGAAACCTTACCTCAAATCCTCTGATAACAAAAAATTGTCCTGAGGTCCCCGGGAGCCCATTTTGAGAAACACCCATGTCTGGCTTCTGTCACATGCCTGCACTTTAGTTTTTCAGAAGGGGCGAAAGGCTGCGTGCTCATGAAAGAGTTTAAGGTTTAGGTTAGGTGGACCCCCCACCCAGTAAGTAATAGTGACTATAAGGGGATAATAGGGATTATATTAGGGTCCTCTTATATTCTCATTATAACCCTAAACCCTAAACCGTGGGGGGTCCTCCTAAGGTTTAGGGTTTAGGGGCATGGAACATCCAGCCAAGACAGCATCCTGCGGCGCAGCTGATGTGCCACCTCAAGCCAGAAAAACACCACCACTGGCTCAGCTGCAGAGATATAAGGGTTTAGGGTTTAGGGTTTAGTATTATATAGGGATAATGGAAAAGAGAGTGGAAACTACAAGGAGTATAGGGGTTATATAGGGTTATATAGTAGTTTCCCAAAAACAGGGGAACCCTATGTAGACCCCAAAGTACAATTATCCTTATTATTGGGACCCCCAAAATGGTACCCCTCATTTTGAGAAACCATATACCCTGTATAACCCCTATAACTCCCTTGTACGGGGTACCCCCAGCTTTGGGAAACTCCCCATCAAAGCATGCACACAGCCGCTGTTCAGTGATTTAGGCCCCAACACTGAGCCTTTCTGAGCAATGTTGTCGCCCCTGCTACCATTCACAGCCTGAGGGCCACTAATTTGATGCTCAGAGGTGAATAATACTATAGTAATAGTGATAGTGATAGGAAGCAATGGTTATAGTAAAGGGGCAGAGTTTAGGGTCCCAAAACTTACTGGAGGTCAGTAGGGAATACGGGAATATACTAATAGAAGGATTAAAGAGCGACTATATTCCCCCATTCCCTACTACCCGCCAGGAAGTAATTAGATGCTCAAGCAGATGGCATGCAGCGCTGTATAAAAGGGGCCTCTGACGCCTTGGCATATATTACAATATAGTAGAATACCGTATATCATACTGTAATATGCAATAATGCAATATAACATAGTACAATATAGTACAATATGTCAAAAATGCCTTAGCCCCTGGCATAGGCACTTGAGAGCTCTGGTGTCACGCAGTCTCCAGTGCACACTAGCCAAGGGGTCGTCCAGGCACCGTCCTGGCATCAAGAGCCACTGGAGAGATGCAGAGCAAATGAAGCTGAGATAAACTAGCTTCATTGAGTAGTGCTTCTGAAAAGTCAGGTGCTTGCTGCCAGCTTGCCTGCAACCCCCCAAATGCCTATTGCTATTAGAGATTAAATGCACCCCGTCTGCCTGGCAGATCACCGACGCAGAAGGCGGCGCTTCCACAGAATCCATATCACCACTTTCACCTCAGAGAGAATGCTCAATTCGCTTTAATTCACTGTAAACCGCACAGGCGGCGCAGCGCTGCAAGGCGCAGGCTGTGTTTACAGGTCACCTGCCGGGTGGATCCATGTTGGAATCCAGTACCTTCGCAGCATGTGAAGGTGCTTTTTCGGCCAGGAGGATGACCCAAAACTTTCTGCCAAGGCCCTCACCGTGGACTTCATACCTGACCGAGACAGGATTCAGCTTTTATTTGTCGTGCCCACTAGACACGGCAACGAGTGAAGGTAGATAGAACTTCAACGCAAACAAGCTAGAAGTTTTGCCAGCATATCCCAGCATAATCTCACCAGAACTCTGACTGATCTGCGGCGCGAGGCTCTTCCAAGAGGCTGACACAAAGGCAGGGCAGCTGCGGCCGCAAGACACTGCTAATGGCGACCACTGTCCATCCTCGCACGCCCCACCATGAGAAAAGCATCTCGCCACTGCTTTCTCGGAGGCCCTAAGACAATTTAAGCATTAGCTGCTCTCAGGGATGTTCAGCAGACTCCAGATGTGCCCGCATCCTGACACTCCGACTCCACCAGCCGCACATCATCAACGGTTCCATAGCCAGCGGCACACGTCACATAGACTTTGTTTGCCTCAGCTCGCGGGCAATACGAAACTGTGCAGCCATATATGGCTAACATGTTCGACATGATCGTCAGTCAAGCTTCATGGGCCATTTGCTGCGTGCCTCCCGACACGACGTACTGAGGACCCATGTGGAAAGGAGAGCAGCCTGAAGTGAGATAGTGTGCGACGGCTGGCGAATAAGGCCGAACATGAACTCCGAACCAAAACATTCGTTTTGCTACCCGGCAACTCTGGCACGCCTGCTCGGCGCACGAACGCCTATGCAAGCAGTGGTTGCAAGCAGTGGTGGCACAACTCGTTGCTCAAAGATGGCCAAGGTTGATCAGTGCATTAGTCAATCAATGCTGTTGCGAAAACTTGGTGGTGATGCTGGCAGAGCTTTGACCCTGGCACAGCCCATGCATGCAACACAGGTGTGGAACCAATTAATGTAAACAGCAAGAAGCACAGCTCCGCTTGAATGGAGCCAAGTTGTTTGCCTCGAACCAGTGAAGAACAAAGAGAGCTGTTTAAGCCTGCTGTATCCTACTTTAACTACATACCCTTTTTCAATCTAGCAGTTCCCATTTTCCTTTCCAATCATTCCTATATGGTAGTTTCCTCATGCCCTAAACCGAAAACCCTAAACCTGAATTCCTACTTCCCAAATCCCAAACCCTAATCCCTCAGTGCCACTTTTCCGAATAACCACCCAATCCCTGAACCTTTGCCAAAAACCTATATTCCTAGTTTCCTAATATCCTAGACCAAATATTCCTAGTTTCTTAGGACCTTGAATCTAAGGTTGAAACCATCGCCCCTAGTACGGGCTCTTTACACTGAGATCCGTTTTACCTACTATATACCCTAAATGTACACTGAAAACCCCTAAGAGGCCGAAGGGCCCATTAGCGGCCCATACTTCCAATCGTAGCCTAAACCGTACACCTTAACCCCTAAACTCTATAATCTCTAAACCCTAAACCCTAGTCCCTGAACCCTAATCCCTAACCCCTAAACCCTTATCCCTCCCCCACTGAATTCCTAGCTCCCTTATACCCTAAAACCCTTGGTCTGACACTGCAGCTGGAGCTGCTGATGGGCAGGTCTCGAGGCGGCATGGCAATGAAGGTCTTCCACCACAGTCCTTGTATGTCTGTTCAGGGTCTAGGGGTTTAGAGGCTTAGGGGTTCAGAGGTCTTTATTGTGCTTAGGGGCTTAGGGGTTCAGAGGTTTTGGGTTTAGGAGGAATTCGATCAACTGCCCTCCACCTGGGAATTTCTATGAACAGGGCAAGCCCAATGTAGATCCCAATGCGCCCTCATCCTTCTTATTGGGAGCACTATAAGGCACCCCTTATTCTCGCAACCCCCATCTCGTGGAGACCACACGCTGTCTATGCAACCGCTCGGACTGGTTGAGACTCGCGGCTTGTCGGACTGGAATTCCGTCCATGAGCACCAAACATCTCGTGTGTGGATGCCACCGCCACACTTTTGACCTTGCTGCCACACTGATTTGGTGCTCATCCGCACTGGAGTTGTAATGCGTCCTTCTCTACGATTGCCGGCAAAAGCCTTCATGCAACATCTCGAGCGTCAGCGGGTGCAGAACTATGATTGAATTGGGGTCGGCATGGGAGCTTGCGGAGTAATTACGGGCTCCACGTAAACATCGTTTGCAAGGCGACTGATGTCCGTGTCCAATGCTGTTTTGCAGTTTCTGCGTGAATATTTTTAAGCCCTGGACGCATTAAGCATGCTACGCAACGTCGCACCGAAAAGCCACCGTGCTTAATGAGCAGCTACCTAAATTATTATAGTAAACAGCTAAGAAAAAATTGCTTTGGGGGGGGTGCCTATCGCTTTACAGGCTTTTTGCGCACTGCTGTTATCCATTTCGGGGGTATCGCTTTTGGAGGGGGGGCCCTATCGCTTTACTAAGGTTTTGCTTATGTCCCTGGAATTTATCCCTGCCTGCTCTTGGCTCCTACACGATAAGAAAAGCGGCCGCTCTAATGGTAACAACTGGAGCAATGAAGACACACAACTCGTCATATATAAGTGGTTCCGGACTTTGCAGCTGCTTCACCTTGCAAACTACCATGCAGTTGCCCTGCCGGCCTCAAGGATTCTCAAGGTACACAGCATGAACACCAGCTAAGCATGAACACCACACAGTTCTTGCTAAGCGCTTTGTAAGGTCGTCACTGCAGGGTCCCCATGCATCACCTCAGCTGGGCAGAGCAGTCATTGAAGCAAGCCATGTGGCGCACGTTGCAGAATGATGTGGACATGTTACGTTGTGCTCAGACGTGCAGTCGCAAGATGTTCCGCAGGTGGACAATCAGACTGCTTGCTCACAAAGCTGCTGATGTCCCATGAGAAGCTGCCCAAAAGCCGCAAGGAGAAGAACGGCATCAACGCGCCGAAGCTTTCGGTCCACTGGACCTGTTCTCAAAGCAGGAAGTACCATCCGAAAGTTGGCATGCTTCCGCCAAGCTTGACTGATGAGCAGAGACTGGATAAAGGCATTATTTAGAGAAAACAACCCTAAATCAAGGAAGAAAACAGGGGGATACAGAGTTGCGGGCATCATCTCGTAAGAAGGCTTCTGGAGTTTGGGGAAGGGCTCGGGAATGGCTCGGGAGTGGCAGGTAAGGTAGGAACTTAGGAACTCCGGGAGTGGCACGTGAGCAGCTCGTAAGTCAAAAGTCGGCAGCATCCTCGTAAGCTCTTTGCGGACCTTACAAAAGCCCACACCTGAAATCTGGAAGCCTCAACATGATTTCGCTCAGAAATTCGTGCACGAAACGCGGGGCAGCACAGTGGGTCCGGCGCACCCCGGCAGCTCATAAGCAGGTCAGGCGACTCAGCAAGGCGCAGGCAGGCAGGTTGCCTCGTAAGCAGCTCGTAAGCAGCTTGTAAGCAGCTGGCGGGCGCCCATATAAGTAGCTCGTAAGCAGCTCATAAGGGGCTTGTAAGCGGCTCGCGAGGGGCAGGTAAGCTGTTTGTACGGGCTCACTCTCACGTTCTCGATCTCGCGCGTTCGCTCGCTCTCGCACCAGGCGGGCATTGGACGAAGAACCATCCTCTTTTGCTACAGTAGTCCTGATAAAGAAGCCATGCCTTGCGAGATTCTACTTTCAAACAGACCCAATCTTACGAAGCAGCTCCTCGAAGTTCACCTCCCCGTGTATGTTGCTTGGACTAAAATCCCCTATGTAACCCCATAAAACCCTATATATCCCCTATAGTCTGGCCCTGAGTGCAATCCTGAAACAAACCTTTGCAGTCCTCGTGAGACTGATCAAGTCCACTGTCTTCAAGGAAGGGGGCTTGCATTTGTACCCTCATTTTGGGAAACACTAAATCCTATATACCCTAAATTCCTATAAAGGGACCCCTATAGAAGCCCTAAAGAACCCGGAGGGTACCCCTCATTTTGGGAAACCCCCTTCTGTCAATCCTAGCACCCCAGACTATAGGGGACATATAGGGTTATATGGGGTTATTTAGGGGATATGTAAGGTTTTGTTTCGCTTAGGGTTTAGGGTTTAGAGATTAGGGCTTTGGGTTCACAGGCAAAAGTCATGGCTTCCCCCCTCAATTTGTCGAGGCTGGTTTGGAATCAAGTCCGGGCAACCCCTCCCCTTTTCGTGGTAACAGATTTTTTCCGACCCGCACCCCCAATCATGGCCCCCCAATCTTGAAAGTGATCTGCAAGAACTTTCTGCGCACCCCAAGAGCTGAGGAGGGCGCGCTATAGCGTTTACAAGTATGGTTATTTAGGGGATAATTACGCGGGAAAACCTTGGGGGGATTGTACAGAGGGTGGTGGCGCCTGCTTGCACTGCACTACACTACCCCTGTGTTCGCAAAGCGAGGATAGACTAGACTACGTCTTCCCAGGAGACCGATTTAAGGCTTGTTTCAATATCCCTGTTGGACCGTATACGGACAAAAAAGGCAGAAAGGGAAGGATTCCAAATTGCTGCTCTATTACAACTCGGTTTTCTTCTCACTGCCTTCCTCGGTTCTGGATTCGCTGGGCCTGCCACCCCAAACCCGAATCCATACCCTCAGACCTTAATGGGACCCGAAACCCTCAACACAGACTGAGGCTAATGCCTGGTTGCGAGCCGCGGCAGAACGCGAGATCTCGATTAATCGATCCATTGCTTCAGCTCCACTGGCATCGCCTTGCTGCGCGCGGCTTTGGCGGAGCAGGGCCCAAGTTCATCTTCTGTCCATAACATAAGTTTATATGGGTTTAGGCACGCACATCGCACTCAGCAGGCACGGTTATGTAGGTTTAGAGTTTAGCCTCTTGATTAAACCCGTATGTCTACATACCATTCCCTCTCAGGCCGAGGGTTATATAAGGGTTGTTACAGGGATACTATAGAGCAAAGCAGAGATTATACAGGGTTCTTACCAATACTATAATAATACCGGTGGATCAAGTGCAAAAGAAAATTGAACATGAAATGGAAACACGGTTTAGGGTTGAGGGTTTGGGTGAGAACCAAATGGGAACGCAGCTCGAGCGTGCTCTGAGCATGGCGGGCAAATCAAGTGGAAAAGAACATGGAAAATGAAATGGAAACCGGGACTATACAGCGGCCATATAAGGATTTGTAGGGATAATTATCGAGGGGTATATATGTATACAGGGAAGGGAAAAGAAGATGAAAACTACATGGCAAAAAATGAGCCCTTTTCACAGTCGAAATTACCCCTGCATACAATGTTACTATTTTGGGGTGACTCATGATGAGGGGTGTTTATCATGAGTGGATGAGTGGGAGGAGATCCAGAACAGCTCTCGCAAAGTATGAAAGCTGAAATTAAAGCACACGGCCACAAATCGTCATATGAGCAGTCTGACTTGGATCAATATGGCGATCTGGGGAGCTGACGCAAACCGTCTGAAATGAGCAGCTCTGCTGAAAGGAATGCCCTGTTGCAGCACTCCACCTTGCCGATGCCTCAAGTCTTGAGCGACAGTCATGATTTTCCAGAGAAGAAATGGACATCGATTCCATATTAAAGAATACATTAGGGACTAGGCAAACCTACAACAAAAACCCCTGTGTCCACCCCTAGTGGTCTCTGGTAAGGCAAATATTGACAAGCGATCTCCCTCCCTCTGCCTCTCTCTCTGTTCCTATCTCTCTGGTTGCTTTTGGGTGCAACTGCCCGCACAAGAATGTACAAATTCTGCGGCTCCCGCCGGTCAAGCACGAACCTGTATGGGGATTCTCTGCGCTCACCCCCCGGACTTAAAACTTAAAAACGGCTACCCAAGAATATGAACCAGCCGTGCTTTCGGCTCATTCGTCATGTGTGGCATTGGGAGCTGCAGAATCATTATATGGACAACCCGTGCTCCAGCACGCAAAGCAAGTGTAAGATTGCGCAGCATTCTTGCACATGCGGGGTTCCTGTTGAAATCACTTGCCACTTACAGGTCCTCTTTCAGAAGCTTCCACACGACGTGACATGCGCAGAATGGAGCCTGATCCATAAAGCTGCTGGCAGCCATCATTCCCTAAGCCCTATACCGCAAACCCTGAGCCCCAGTTAGGATTTAGTGCTTAGGGTTTGGGGTCTAGGGTTTCAATTGAAAACGAAAGGCATCCAGAGGCATCAAACAGCTCAGGCTCAAGCAATTGCTTTGACACATATGGCTAGAGAATACATAGTGATGTCCTCGTTCCTAGCCAACCAGGGGTACAATGAGTAATCAGGTCAAAGGATATCCCTAGGACCTATAAACCCTCAATAGTTGTTCCCATTTGCTTTTCATTCTTATTATATAATCCCTGTAGGATCCTTATAATCCCCGTATAACCCCAACAGAACCCTTATCTAATCCCTGTATACACTATATACTTTTACTGGAAATCAGAGTTTGAGGTCTGCGCTCATCCTAGAAGTAGCGATGCGTGCGGCCTCAGCGCGCAAACAATTGCTCACCGAGCTTGGGGCCCAAGCGGGTTGTTGGACAGGCTAGGGTTTAGGGTTTTAGGGTTCAGAGTTCCGGGTTTAGGGCCCAGGTTCTTCTGAAAATTATGCATCCCTTTCGGTTATAGGTTCTCGTACGGCACCTAATACCTTGAGGTACGAAAATGGGACCCTAATTTTTGGGAACTACCCATATCATCCCAGTCCCCGTGTCCATGTCACCTCCCATTTTCTTTTACACTTGGTACTCCGTTGTTGGGGTAAAGTCCAGGAACCCTAAACCCTGCAATCCCTGTAAACCTAATTTCGATTTCTTGCTCCTTTTCACTTTGATTCTCCATCGTTGGGGGAACATAAAGCTTACATAGCCCCACAGAGAAACCCTTTGCATCCCGTATGTTTGTCCCTTTACTACTCCGAGAGCTCAGGGGCGCACATCCGCCAGTTGCTCGTGGCACTGCAGCTCAAATGCCTGCTCCTGCAGTGACGCCCACAAGGTTTGTAGCAAGGTTTGGGGTTAGGACTATTGCACGGATTATATAGGGGCTACATAGGGTTTATTTTGCCCACAGAAGCACACAGGGTTGAAGGCTACCGAACATTCGGGGTTTCTTGAGGGGTCGCCATAATATTATGTAGGTTGTAACCCGTATATAACCCCCATAATCCCTATGGTGTCCATTTTCTTTTCCATTATCCCTAAACCCTAAAATCCATCAAACAAGCAAGCAGGCGCAGAGACTGAAATCCGGCCTGCAGACCCGCGACCTCAGCAACTATAGGGATAACTTTCAGGGTTTAGGGTTTCTGGCTTAAGGCGTAGGGACTTGGATAACTGGCCAACAGCGGCTGGATGTTCTCACAAAGCGACGGGACAAGAAGGAAGCTAGCAGCACTGCTATTCTGACACCTGCATTCAGCTCAATCAAAAGGTACTGTTATAGACATGCTACACCGAGATGGCAATTTCCCTAAATTGCGGACCCCAACATAACCCCAAAATACTAGAGCCCTTATGATTGGGAGCCCCAAAATGGTACCCCTAACTTTAGGAAACCCACAAACCTCTGACTGTCTTTCGCTTCAGGATGCAAAAGCAAGGTGCCTCAGTCATGCTCAAGCTTACAGGAATGCGCGCCTAGAAATGCATGGCACAGGGCTAATGTAGACCCCCTATTTTATGTAAACCCCCCCTTTCAAGGGTCATTTTATTGGGACCCCTATTATAATTCACGGGAGGGGGTTTGTTAATCAGGGGTCTACATTATCAACCAAGTCTTGGGCCGGCTGGTTCATTCTGAATTCCGCGATTGCCTTCAGCACCTTGGCTACATGGGGCACACGAGTTCAACTTCACTCCAGAACAAACTGTAACAGCAACTTCTCCGCAGAAATGACGTCCCACTCACGGCAGCTTGACAATGATGATGGGATCCAAGAAGTAAAAGCTGTCTGCCGGAGGGCTCGGCGTCCGCAGCCGTTGCACCTCAGATGGCTTTACATGTTTCCTTATTACCCCAATAATATTGAGGTTATATTAGGGATAATGGAAAACAGAATGGAAACTACAAAAGTATGTGGGGATTATATTCGGGTTAAGACTCTTACTTCTTTCCTTCTTTCCAGGCATTGCGGATCATCTTGGAAATGCTTCCTGAGGAAATTGTAAATCCCTGCTATGGTCCGCAACGCAAAGCAATCGAATCCAGTTGCAGACTGTGCAAGCAGACACCGTCAGCCTTCTCTCGATCTCACACTGCGAAGCCGTAGCGTAGTTGCAGAATGCAGAAACCCCAATATATACCCTATTA
>CAJNIZ010037480.1:10034-48290 GCA_905231905.1 Symbiodinium pilosum
CCTAAACCCCTAAACCCAAAATCTTCCTGGAATGCCTTGGCCTAGATTTTGTGAATCTGACAGGCGTGGCATTCTCGGCATGATGCGATGCTTGCAGCAGCATAACACGCGGTTTACTCAAGAAGCATCAGAACTCTGCCTCTACATCCTGAAGCGTATTCGGGATTCTAAGCCCCAAGCCCTGGACTCTGAACCCTATTTGTTTTCGGGATTCTGATCTTTTCTGGGAAGCCTTCGGAATTCAGTATTAAGCGCTGCGTGTGGAGGTTCAACTACGTCCGGAACCAGGCGGTGCTCCTGATACTCAGCTGAGTAGTGTAGACCCATGATCAATGAAGGTTTAGGGTTTAGGGCTTNNGGGCTTTGGGCTTTGGGTTTTGGGGTTTAGGGCTTAGGGTTTGGGGTTTGAGGTTCAGGGTCTATGGTTTAAGGCTTAGGGTTCGGGGTTTAGGGCTTAGGGTTGGGGCTGAGTAGTATCTTTTACAGCGATCCCCTGATGTAGACCCCTAATTGAGACACCCCTTCCCCTTCATGGGGATTATAACCAGAATAGGGATCCTAATATTACGGCCATTAAAAGGAGGCGGTTTATTAATCAGTGGTCTACATTAACCTAATATGGAATGAGATGTCATTTTCTAGCTTCTCTTGAGATGTCTCCAGCCACGTATGCCACGCTTTCGGGCTTGTGCTGTGCAGCGTGCATCTTGTGCGCACGTGTTTTCACAGGGACCGAGCTTCGTTTTTCATAAAATGTTTATGAAAACGCGTTCAAGTTAGGGATCTTCGCTACTTTTTGGATGATTGCCGTGAAAAGGATCCTTTTCTTTGCTGGGGAATAGCGACTATGTAATAATGAGCCACCGCTAGATTATAAATTCCTGTCGTCCGGGGGGCTTTTCATTGTGAAAATGTAGTTCAATAGGTAATCGTTAGCGCTTTTTGGAATATGGAAATTGAGCAACATTGGAAGGCTGATTTTATTGAGTTGGGATGTATCCTGGGGCCTCCATGGATTATGTTACTTAGGGTTAGGGTTTGAGAAGCGCCTGTGTCATACCTTACAGTTCCTTCCGTTTTATAATTGGCCACTACCCTCCCCCGAACCAACATGGAATCTGAAAAGGGGTTCTTTGTATATATACAGCTCTTCTGAATGAGGCCTATATGGGGTTCCATGCTAGTTGGTGGAGGGTGCCCGCCCACTGCAACGAAGGAAGGTGGACAAGGAAACCATCGTGGCTGGCTGCACGCCCTCTGTGAGCAATAGTGGCGAGCCAATCTGGGCCTCCTGCTACGTGCCATGGCGCTAGGGTGTGGGGTTTAAGGCTTGGGATCTTGGCCCTTCAGCGTGTAAAACAGACTCACACCGCTAGAATGCTTACTGTAGCTTTCCAAGCCCCGCAAAACCGGCGAGTGAAGGCTTAGAGTACCTTGACTGCTAAGACGCTCAGATGGTAGATTTTTCTGTAAGAACTCCCGAATAGTCAGTCCCAGTAATCCTGTTGTAGTCCCAGTACCTTCCCGAGACCCGAAAGGCATCTCCATGTGTTGAGCAGCCTATATACCCGATTTGGAAGCGAATCTGCCATGTGTTGGGGATTCCTTGGGTACAAACCCCTCACAGTATCAATCCTCTGTCATTTTTAAAGGTTCTGTCCTAATCTTTATTATGCCTGGTAGTAGTTCTCTCTGTACGAGGGGATTCTCGAAAATGATGGGAAGGGCTTTGGAGGCAGGTCTAACACAGCGCTACCGACGTCTTGCTAAATCCTGAATCCCAGACTCCAAACCCTAAACCCTAAACCCTAAACCCTAAACCCAAAAAGGAAAGACTAGGCTCCTAAACTGTAGAACCCACATATCCCCGTAAGACCATCATATATCCTTGTATACCCTCTGCCGTCCCTGCTTTAGGTGTTTAGACCTTCCAGTTTCTGTGCAGGTGCAGCGCACCTACGATTTCGGCATGGACCCGCGAGTAAAGGAGCCGGATGCCTGGAAGTGCAGGGTGTTTCTGCGGAGAGTCTCCTGGTTTCAGGGTTTAGGGTTTAGGACCCCAAAGCCCAAACCCGCAGCCCTAAACTTTAAAGCTGCAGCCAAGATGAGTCTTGCAAATTCGCTGACTTGCTTTTGTTTCGATGTGATGCCTGCGTATTCTTTAAGGCAGACTGCTGCTATAGACTCATCCTTCTTTCGTTTGTCTGCTGCTACGGCTACCGTGAGGGACCCCACATCAGAAAACCCCTGTGAGAGGAGCTCGGACTTACCTTCAGCGGGGATCTGAATGGCGCCTTCTTTCAGGCACCCACCGTCTGTATACAGAATTCAGGTTTGTAATCTGAACCCCTGAACCTTAAACCCTCAAATGCAGACTGTAGGTTTGCAAAGAACCTGTTGGCTTCCTAGTGTACCCGTGAGCTGAGGCATGATGAAGTCAGAATATTGACATGGTAGGTTCTCAAAAAACTCGCTCTTTTTTTGGGTCCCCTTCACGGTACAACCCCTAGCATTTACCCAACACAGACCATAATTCTGAAGACCTTCTACACAGGGGGATGATCTGTACCATGCCGTTGGAGGGAGCCATGGTGTGTATGCCGACGCTGCAGCTTCACACGACGGCGCAAGGATCGTTTTTGCCAATGTTTGTACTGCGGTGCTCAATCGCATCTTAGTGATCCGGGCTCCAACATGCATGAGACATGCTTGGATCCAGGTGTGGAATTCATGACTCTATTCATTGTTATTTTATGTTCTACTGTTGCTTTGATTATCATTCTTATCCGTGGGCCTTCTAATCAACTGTGGGGTTGGTAGCGGGTCAGGCTTTCTCTTTTGGAGATTGTTTGGGTTATGGGCAGCTACTGCCATGCTCTGCAAACCCGAGGCCCCAACACCTGGGCTTGTAGTCTTCAGATCCATGGTTTGAGCAAGACAGAGGTTTCCGTTGGTGAGCTGCAATTTCCGGAAGTACTTTCGCCAATTGTATTCCTAAACCTTGCTTCAAAAGCCGAGCCCTGAAGCACAAACAGCGTAAAACCCTAAACCCATGATCACCAAAGGCTAACCCCAAGCCTAATCCGCAAACACCTGGACCCTAAACCCTGAACCCTAAACCTGAAACCCTAAACGAACCGGAAACCCTGAACGCTAAACCGTGAACCCTGAACCCTTAACCCTGAACCCTAGATTCTCATTCCAGGCAAGCTCCCAGATCTACCAGTGGAGGGAAGCAACTCGTCATCTTTGTGCTTCTTAGGGCGTGAACGACTTACTCAGGGTTGGGATTTAGGGTTCAGGGTTCAGGGTTTGGGGTTTGTTAGTAAGGAATGAGGGAATATATTCCCTTCTTCCCTACCAAGCACCGATAAGGAAAGTAAGGGGGGTGAATACTGGTATTACACTGCGAGTATACGGGGACTTGGAAAGGGATAGAGTTATATGAATCCATTGTTGGTCACGAAATGTCCTTCTGATGGAAGGTTCTGTGATTCACACAGAGATTGGAGTCAGGGTCCCTAAATCTGATTTAGAGTTTAGGTTTTAGGGTTCCGGAATCGTGGTCTCGGGACTCGAAGGCCTGGACGAAGTCCTCAAGACTCAGCAATTTTTGATAACTGGGCTTATAACCTTACCTATGACCCTCTGAATCGGACTGAAACAGGTTCTCCCAACTATAAGTATAGCGAAAACCCTTATACCCCACTGGCACTCGATAACTAGCGTTATAGAGAAGCTGATGCGAAACATCAGGAACATGAGGTGGACACTGGGATCAAAACCCCGATTATAAGCAGTTACTAAGTCCCCATGAACCTCAAATCCCAGAGTTCGAAATACCCCTTTAATTAAGCGATATACCTTACATGGTATTAGGATCCCTAATGAATTTGAGTATATTCCTGAATTAAAAGGTATTAACCCTAAACCCTAAACGCTAAACCGCTTAAGCTCCTCGGGAATCAGAGGACAAGAGCTGCTCCACCCATTCCACCACGGGAGGGGGCAAGGAGAAAGTCTGCCCCTTTGACCTGGTATAAGGGTTTATAAGGGTTTAGGATTACGGTTAGTGCTTAGGGAGCAATTCAGGAGTCTCAACAATTACCAGTGTTCATGTGAGGTCTACTTCAGGTACCCTATGCCATATGGAAGAAATTTAGAACCACATTATGTGCAATTCTGGAGGCTCCTTACAGCAGGGCTGAAGCTCTGTCTAGGAATTGGGGTTTAGCCTTGAGGGTTTTGTGCTCAGAAGGGTTTGGGGTGTCAGTGCATGGTTCAGGAATTTCTTTGCTTTCCTGCTACTTGGAAGAAAGCTGAGGCTTAGATGTAGAACTGGCTTGCAAGAAGTGAGGTATGTTATCTTATAGCTATGTGAGATCGTAAGGCAATAGTACTGCTAACTGCTCGAACTACTCAGGCGTCTACATCACTTCACAGCTACACGTGGGCCCCGAGATCTGCATAGAAGCTCCCATGCCTGAAGCCTAGGAACGCCCAAGCCTCACAAGCGGCATCTACCAGTCCCCTGAAGAAGGTAGAGATTTGGGCCTGATCCCCCAAAAAAGGGACCACCCTCATGTACCCCAAACAGTCTTAAAATAGCTTTATAAGCACTCCCAAACAAAGGGGGCGCTAATGTTTGCAAATCCGGATTTCTTGTTTGGAGCCAGCTGAGGTACGTACGACTACTCGCTGGAGTGGACGAACTCTCCGATAGATTCCTCCCAGCGTCCTGCCCTGTTTGAAGTAACTTAAGAGCCTCCGACTGGCCGACCCCAGAGGCGGCCAGGCTCTCCAGGGCAAAAGGAACCAGAAATGCGTAGTATAGGCCATAAATGAGACGGGAGAAGTTTCGCGCCAGCACAGTCCATTTTGAAGTAGTGGCAGCGCGGTGAAATGCAAGTAGTTACTTTAGTTTTCGAGATCTTGTCGTGTTGCCTGAGGTCTTGTTTGCCAGTCGCCAAACCCTGCCCTACGTAATCCAAGCTTCCCTTTCATTGTGCAGTTTCTTTTCCACTTGATGCCCCACTGAAATTTGAATTCCCCCTAAACCTTAAACCCTAACCCTAAACCCTAAACCCTAACCCTAAACCCTAAACCTGCTGGAGGGCCACAGGAGACGCAAGCCTCTCCTGCTATCTCTAGCCCTGCGCTTTCCGCTTCTCAGTAGGGAATAAGGGAAATGTATCATGTAGGGATTATATAGGGATTATATCATATAAGGGTTATATGGGATTATATTCCCTTATTCCCTACTGAGAATCAGCAAGTGAAACCACAAGAGGGAGGGGGAGGGGCTATACCAACCTGACCCTACTTCCAAGCCATAGGAAGGCCCCCAGTTGAAGAATGTGGGTTACACGGACTCTTACTGGAAATGTGAGTAGAGAACGATGGAATATGGGTTGGAGTCCTTGACTATTGCACATAATGTGCAGACCCCAGACCCTGGGGCGGATCTAGAACGTAGATCCTCCTTAAGGGTTCCTAGAATGCCCAATATTTTAGTGTCAGATACCATATTGGGGGTTCTACTTTCTAGATGCTCCCAGGGGTCTGGGACTACAACGGGATCTATTTTCTCGCTCCCCAGGAAATACTAGCAAGCAAGCCTCAAGACCGGGCATTTGCAAGAACAAGCCAGTAGAATCTCCCTCAAACGGTTGAAGGTTCAAGGTCCTTCTTAGGTATAATCTTAAGAACTAACTGAACTTGGAATTTATCCAAGTCCTTCACCCTATAGTCCCCCTTACTTAGATAGAATGTGGGGTATATGGGGATCTTAGTGCAATATACCCAAAGCCATATTCTATCTACTTAAGGGGGACTATAAACCACAGGTTTTACTGCTACCCAACGATGCGGCCTGGCTGCCAGACTGGTGGCACGAGGATTCAGCCGCTCGGATCCAATATGGTAGCTTTTGTAGATGGGGGGACCTTAACATAGATCCCAAAAATTTAAATCCTTGTTCTGGGGACCTCCAAAAGGGTACCCCTAATTTGGGAGAGCCCACATATTGTGTGACGTTGACTAGCGTTCGGGGACTGTCGGACGAGCTCGTAAATGGCACTGGTAGAGCCGAAGCAGGGTTTCGGAACACATGTTTTGCAACTGTCCGCCAAGGCCCTTGGCACTTGGAAGTTAGGCTTCTGGAGGTTGCAATCCCGAACCCTTTGAGCCCCCAAAACCTCAGCTGTAAACTCCAAACGCTACACACTATAACCCCTAAACCCTTCAAAGATCCTTAAACCCCAAACCCTGAACCTCAAGGAACCGGGGCACCATCCCAAGACAGTTGCAGTC
This sequence comes from Symbiodinium pilosum, assembly GCA_905231905.1. Classification (NCBI taxonomy): domain Eukaryota; class Dinophyceae; order Suessiales; family Symbiodiniaceae; genus Symbiodinium; species Symbiodinium pilosum. The sequence goes on from CAJNIZ010037480.1 coordinate 16,347, forward strand.
GACCCTCCGGGCACCCGACGGCCAAGTTGGCATGGGCCAGGACAGTGGCAGCATGCTCCTGGGCGTTCTTCGTATTTGTCAGACGGTTTTGTTTTGGTATTACTTGTCTAATTTCGTTTAGGATCTTCGTTTGTTTGGCTTTGTTTGTTTTGCGGTGTACGTTTCAAATCATCAGCTGAGAGGAATGGGTGCGTATTGCGACCAAGCGCAGTTGCAGACATGTAGGTTAGAATGTAGCCCTCGAGACAAACAATTCCGCCCGAAGCGCAGGATGTCGTTGAAGCTGAGGCCCCCAAGCTCTGGGGCTTACACCCATAGCAGTGTAGGAGTTTCTCTCACAACTCCTAGAGAACTGACCGCAGCAGCATCTATAATCCCCATGTTCGCAGTACCCAGATTTTGATCCACCTGTTAAAACAATTGGCACTGAACCTCAAACACGCGAACCCTGCATCATCAGTTGCCATTTCGGGCTTTTAGGGTCTTGGATTTATAGTTTAGGGCTTAGGGATATTGGTTTCAGCTTACGGGAACTTGAAAGCATTCGTCATCCTCGTTATAATGACGGCAGCTCATCAGGATAACCGGAAAAGATTTCAAGAGTGCCATGGGCTCTCCCCTGCCCACAGGCAGTCGGTACAGCCTATAGTTGCCATTATAACATACCCTGGAAACGTATTCCTTATCTATGACTGTTAGGGGTGAGGGGAGAGCCCAAGATATGCCCATAAATCCACAAATCTGTCAGCCTTAGGCCCCCACCCCTTGAGCCTCAACCCCAAACCCTAAGTCCAGCACACTCAATTCTAAACACTAAACTCGAAATTCTAAACCTTAAGCCTGAACTCCTAAACCTTAACACCAACGAGGTATCTGCTGAACCAAGAGCAGCTCGGAGTCTTCCCCTCCCAGCCGGCCTCACTGGCTTCTGGACAGCAGGCATCTGCTGAGGAGAGCTCAGAAAAACCTGAAAGCGTAGAATAATGGGACCATTATAGGACTTATTAAGAGGGATACTAGCAGGGTTGCAGGGAGAGTTCAGGGTTTAGGGTAGCTGCAACTGGGGTTATATGTGGGATCCCATGTTCTCAAGCTATGACGCTCTTGGGAGACTTACTTAACATTCTTCAGGAGGCTCCAAGTGCTTGCAATCTGGGGGATTCTCAATACTTGCTAGTTCTTAGTAGGGAATGCAATAAGTATATCGTAATTTTCTGCTTCTCATTGGGGGTTACTTCCTTTTGGCATGTGTTTCAGCTTCTTCCCTGAAGAAGCGGCAGGGCTCGTGAAGAATGATGAGTAGTGCGGTCAAGTTATCAGCAAGCAATCAGCGTCAAGTTTACTTGGAGGTTCATGGAAGATTACAACTAGGGGCATAGCTTAGATAAGCATGCTTACACGAAGTCACAGCTCTTGCTGGGTACTTGCAACTCTTCTTATCACTGCTAGTGAGCTTCTAGCAATGTTTTATGTGGCGTGCAGTTGGGCTCATGGCATGCTTGAGGTGTGAGTTTGGGGTCTAAGGTCTGAGGGGCAGTGCAATGTAGGGTCTGTCGCTTAGGGTTCAGGTTTTGGGGTTTAGAGTCGGGGTTTTGGTAACAAGAGACAAGAATGTTTGCCGAACTGCGGTGAGAGGATAGGCGGCACTGTGAGCATCACATCTCCATTTTACGACAGGATAGCGGAACATGAAATTCAATTTGCTATGTCAGGCTTGCTTCCGTTTCGTCACGTACATTCAAGGTCATTCAGCTTTTAGACTTATAGCCAGCCCCAAAGCACCTGCCAGCAGGCAAGTTCGCTGCTACCGGACAAGCAGGCCGCCGCCTCCAGTACGCTCGAATCCCCAGAATAGACCATGCCATGTACCCTCCTCCAAACGAACATGGAATGCTAAGATGCCCCTGAGTACAAGGACCGTGGTCTTCGTAGGGCTCATTGTCAGGTTCCATGTTACAGTTGCTTGGCTGAGGGAAAGTCCTAAACCCTGAACCTACGCCACTTTAAGCCCTATAATCCCTGTAGTTTCCATTTTCTTCTCCATTATCCCTATATAGCCCCAATATAACAATATTATAAACCTGCATTCTGCCAGAGCTTGTCCTGAGGCCTCTCGGGGCTCTAGCCCTGAACTCAAGGACTAAAGCAGAGTATTCAAATAAGGTCCTTGAATGCAATGTTATGCTATGTAGTTCATTCAGACGCATTGACGGTCAGATTTCCGCCACCCTGAATTCCTCATCTTCGACTCTTAGAGCTTAGGGTTTTGGGTTGAGGCTTTTGGATGTGGACCCTTTTGGCCTTTTGTTGTTCTAGTACCTTGTTTCCCGGGAGTTTCGCAGGCACTTCCTGCTTTGAAGCCCCAGGCGTGTTCCAACAATCTTGGGCGTTTTAAAGGCCGCGCGACCTGAAAACCTATTTCGAAACTACTATAGTGTATTGGGGTTGTATGGGGATGATGGAATTGAAGATGGGAACCACTATAGTATATTGGGGCTCAACAGGACGAGTAAGATTGGGAGTCATAACTGCGGTCTTTCGAGCGCTTGCGCTATTTCCCGACTTCTCTTGCGTCCCCAGCTTGCAGCAGCAAGAACCCTAAACCCTAAACCCTAAACCCATCCAGAAAGTAAACCGCGAAAGTTTGGCAGTTTAGACGGGAAATTGCGACCCCGCCTTGCAGCAATGCTCCTTCAAGGGATCAGCAGCCAAGTAGCAGCAACAGCATACGTAGAGTCACGCGGTTTAGGGTTTAGGATTCCCCCAGGCTCAGATAGGGTTCTAGGTAGAACCCCACAAGAGCCCCCTGAATTTGGCCGAACGCAGGGGCTTCTTATTGGGTTCTGAGTAGGGAATATGGAAATATGGTTTATAGGCAAAATATAGGGATTATATTCCCTTATCCCCTACAAACCCTTAACTGCAAACCCTAAATCCCATATTATATATTCCCTTGTTCCCCACCAAGAACCTGTAAGTTACAGGGGTTTCCTCTCCTGCAGAACTTTGATTTAAGATTTGGAGTTTTTGTGGCAGCAGCACTTGTTGCCGTAAATTTTGGGCTTAGGATGAAAAGATGAGGGTTCAGGGTTCCCTAAACCCTGAACCGTAAATCCTAAACCCTAAACCCTCACAGATTAGGGTTTCAGGCCCACTCTTGACACGCAGTTATCGTGCTGCATAATCTCTGTTCGTCCAGCACATCAAGCTTCAAGTCGTCGTCCACGAACACAATGAAGTGGTGCTTTTCTTTCTGAAGGAACGCTATAGTACCCCCAATTCTAGCAAGATCTTATCTTCCTTTTGGTCACGGTATTCTGCAAGAGTATAATCATGCATGAGTTCAACCGGGAGAAAGACCTTCTCACTGAATCAAATTGTCAAAGAAAGTAGTGAATCCCAAGCCCTGAAGCCTCAGGCCAGAATTCCAAAGCAATCCCCAAAAACCTACACACCCCCAAACCCCACTCCCTTGACTCCAAAGTAGTAAACATCTAGTTGATGGGCAGGCCATTTTTATTCCTTATATAAGATACTATACCCCAAAAGGATGATATATTCTTACTCTATGTTATATATTGGGTACCATAGTATCCCCAAATAAGATACTACCCAAGTCCCTTCCGTGCAGCACCATTTTCACTTCCTGGGGCCTAGATTTTGGTAAGCTTGGAAACCGCTGACAGCGAAGCGCAAAAGATGCGCCGGTATATGTTTTGCTTTGACAGAGAAACATGTTGTTAAACTTGTTCTTTTTGCATCTGTAGCCCCCCCAGGACTGGTCTGTCCTTAGATTGGAGTCCCCCTTAAGTAGATTGAATATGGCTTTGGGTATGTTATAACAAGATCCCCATATACCCCATATTCTATCTACTTAAGGGGGACTATAGTACGATGCTGGTATCTATACCTGGACTCTGACGGCGCTGCGTGTCCCTCTGTCTAAGTCTCCGGCAGTTTGGGACCAGTAGCTAGGCTAAATCTCCAAACTTTAAACCTGTCACCCCTCAAGCCCCTATACCTTAAACCCTAAACTCCTAAACCCTGAACTCCTAAACCCTGGTGCAGGTGGTTGTGACAAGCAGCAACACGGTTCAGTTTGAGTCTGTGCCTGGAGTAGACTCTGCGCCGCGGCTGCAAGTACAGTACCCAAGCGGGCCTGGGTGAGTAAATGCAGGAATCATAAAGGGATGCGCGTATATATATATATATGTATATCAATATATCTATATGTCTATATATATATACATAACGTATGTAAGCATAAAACGTTAGCGCAGCGTACCCCAAATGCCTCCAACGACTCCCCCAGAATCTTCATACCTCTTGGGACGTGACCGTAACGTTCCTACATGTCCCTATATGCCCCCCAAAACCCAAAAAAACTTCTTCGGGGCTCCATGATCCTTTCAGGCACCGCCCCAAACCCTAAACCCTAAACCCTAAACCTTAAACCCTAAGCCCTAAACCTTAAACCCTAAACCTTAACCCTAAAGCCTTACAGATCAGCTTGCCAGCCGACTCATCTCGAGGTGGGGGATGTGCGCACATCCTTTTACCAGTCTGTCATCCAGAAGGCCTGGGGTTGTTTCAGGTTCAGGGTTTAGGGGTTTAGGGTTTAGGGTTTAGGGTTTGCATGTACAGGGTTTAGGGCTAAGGCGTATAGGGTCTGGGGCTTTAGGGGTCTAGAGTCTAGAGTTGTCAAGGGCGATGCTGAAGTTTGCTTGTCGAAAGAAAGTTTCCAAATCAGGGGTTCGAGATGCAGTCTACGGCAATTCCCTTTGTGACGCGATTTTCTTTAGCAAGCACTGCATGTCGGACCTGTTTGGGAAAGGTTTCAGCATATTTTCAGACTTCGCAGCATTGAGCTGCAAAACATCGCAAGGTACATAAGCTGACGGATGAGAGTTGTCTTCAAGTTCTTCACCTTAACCCTAAACCCTATACAACCCATTATAGTAGTTTCCATTTTCTTTTCCATTCTCCCCATATAATCCCAATATAGAATGTTTGGGCAGAGCCGGCCCCATGACTTGAGGGCTACAACCTGCGCCCGAAAGCCTCAGCGCGAGCTCTAGACCCCAAATCCTTAGATCCTGAATCCCAAGCCCTTAGCCCTTGACTTGCAAGCCTGCAGCCTAAAACCCTAGCCTTATACACTCTGGCATTCAATATAACCTTGCAGTGCCCAATCTATACCCTAAATCTTGAACCCTACACCCTAACCCTTACAGCAAGCTTGGCAGGGAGTCACCCGGGTGTCGGTGATCGCGGAACAGGCTGCCATGGCAGGGTCCAATGCCAATCTGAATGCCTGGAACACAGGCATGTGCCTCTGCAGCTCAGGGTGTTGGGTTTGGAGCTTTGGGGTTCGGGGATTTAGGGGTTTAAGTGTAAAGGGTAGGCTTCAGGTTTTGGGCTAAGTTCGGAGTAGTCCCGCTGGCTTGAACAAGCAGAAGCCTCACCTCGACTCTCCAATATCCTGGGTTGCTGTTGAGGAACTTCAATGTAAATTACTATAGTGGGGAAACCCCATTATGTACTATACGTAACCATGATGGTAACTTAATACAAGTTCCTTAACAGCAACCCAGTATGGTACCTTCTTAGAAAGCTTAGTAATAATGATAATAGTCTTGATTGCTGTAGATTATGTATACAAAAAGCAGGTTTCGGGACCAACAACCTGCACCAAAGCTCAAAAAGGCATTGGATTGCAGGATCCAGGCTACCACTCCTCACGCCCTCCCATGACTGTCGTTCAAGAAGCCGTTAGCCGCACGGGCTCCGCCCATGTGGAAGAGTACTTCTGCAACTGAGTTCAGTATCTCTGGTGCTAGGACTGGGATGTTCCTGGGAACAATCTGAAATCATTATGGGCCGTAGGACTTATATAATCTATAAACCCATAAGAATTGAATTTGTGGAAGGCCCCTGAATCTGCCCCAGAATATCTCAGATGAATGCCATGCCTAATGCCTGCAGCCCCCGCCCCATGCTTGCGTTCACCCTAAACCCAAAACCCCAAAACCCCTAAACATCCCTAAACCCAAACCCTAAACCCTAAACTCTAAAGTAACCTCGAAGCCCTGGATCTTGAACTTCTCCCAGTCCCAGGAGTGGCACCATGTCCACCGTGAACTGGGCCATGAGTGGCTACCACAGCAAGAAGGCGGGAAAATCAGAAGGGCTTAGGGTTTAGAGGTTTGGGGTTTAGGGTTTAGAGAGAGGGGCTTAGGGATCAGAGGTTTAGGGTCTATTGGGGTTATATTGGCATTATATAGGGATGATGGAAGATAATATGGAAACTACTTAAGGATTAGGGTATAATATAAGGGGGAACCAGTTGGGACTATGAAGCCTTGGACAGGCTCGGAGGTTGCTGCTGTTGTTTGTTATGTTTGTTTGCTTTGTTTGTTGGTTTGTTTCTTTCATGTTTTTTCTCCTGCAGGGGATGGCAGACTTTGAAATTCGGAGCTGAGATTTGTTTTTGAGAGATTTTTGGACCAGGAGTTTAGGCAACATGCTTCTGGGTGCAAGCCTGCGTTCCTTGCGATTCCAGACCCAGGACATGATCGATGAGAAACAGAGCGAGAATGGCGCGATGGCCTCCTGGTTTGTAGTTTATAGGACTTACTCCCCTTCACCTTTTTATGAAAGAGTTATTTGGGTCAAAGTTGACCATAGTTTTTCAGTTTTCGCTGTATGAAGGCCCGATAAGGAATATGGATGTCGTATCCTAAGAAGGACCTATACATGTCACTTGGCTTTTGCAGGCAGTGCTTAGTTTCAGGGGTAGCGGGGTGTTCAACACTAGGGGAAAGTGATTAGCATGCTGTGTGATAAAGGTGTACAGACACTGGCAACACCCTGATATTCCTGAGGTCCAGGGTACTGTGGTTTGAGAACCCTCCAACTCCGAACGAAAACCCTAAACATCCCTAAGCTCCATATACGGATGTGCGCTTTGCGTTCTGGAAGCCCCAGCCTCCCTCGCTCCTTGTCAACCTCCATGATCTCTACAACTCTCCCCAATTTCTATTTGCTTTAGAATTCTCTGAGTTCTAGAAATCTCCATTTCTTGTTTAGGTTCGGCATATGTTCACATCAGTCATCATATGCTTTTGCGTTTGTTACACTTACTATCCCCAAGACCCACGCCCATTCCAAACAAGCAGCAGTTGGAAGAGGGGCGGCAGGGCCCGCCAGCCCTGCAACCCCCTTTCAGGAACCCTGAATCCAGAAACCCTGAACCCTAAAACCCTGACTAAACCTACTCAGGTCATGATGCTCCGCTTTGTGGGGTTCATCCTGATGCTTTTGGGTCTGCAGCTGGTCACTGGACCGATTGCGCTGATGCCCCAGGCAGGGGGCCAAGGTTTGTGGCGAGGTATTTGGGCAGTAGCGGTGTAATTATGTTGTTATGTTGACTAGTTACTAATTATTCATATATGCTTGTTTTGAATTATTCAGTTGTTATTGTCTTGTTTTCTTGCCTTTATCTCTCTTGCGCGAGGCTCTTGCGCGCTGTCTGGCTAGGAGATGTGTTTAGTTGCCCTTGGAAAGACCCAGCCTTGATCACGGGAAGAGCCTGTAATTGCAATGTCCAAGACGTGGAAGAGCCCAGAAACAAGGCCAAGGGAGCAGCAGCGCAAGCAAAGGTTCAGTCAGAACTGAAAGAGAATGGAAACTACCATATTATAATAAGGTATATCTTGGGGTTATTTTGAGATAATGGAAAAGAAGCTGGAAACTACTATTTTATAATAGGGGGGCTGAAGGCTTCAATCCTTGATCATGATAAGCGTCTTGATGGGTCACCATACGGGCATTCGTATTTCGTCGGCTTATGCGGTACGGAGGCAACAGAATCGGCCGTGAGAATGCAGGGTCCATTCCTGAACCCTGATTTCTCATGCGAACAAGTTGCCAACGGACTCCGGTGCTTTAGCCACTCATCTACTTCAGAGGACAACTATTCCCCTCTTTAATAGGATTCTGTGAGAAACGGTCGGTTTAGACTTTCGAGTTTTCAAGTTCGGAGATGTAGGGTGGAGGGGCCAGGAATGACCTTGCACACCAAACTCTACATAACTCTAAATTGCAAACTTTGGACTTTCAGCCTAGACTTCAGACTCTAGGGCCCGCGAGACTTCAAAATTGAAGCCTCGCATACGCGCAAAACCAGACCAGGGACGTTTCCGAACCTGATCCGAAGCTGGTTTGCTGTTAAGGAACTTGAACCAAGTTAAAATCAACGGTATTTCTTACAGTGTAGCTATATTCTGGTTGCTTGAATTTTAGTTCAGTAATAGGAACCCAAGAACTTGAGGGTTGAATCTCCACACTCCAGGCCCTGGACCTCACCCGGACATGCACACAAGTGCAGTGATGGGCCAGAAAATATTTGCATGCCTTTCACACGCAATGCAGTTGACAACCCCAAGATGCTTGGCATGACAGTCTTCAGAATTCTTAGCCAGTTCACAGAGGCGTGAGCTTAAAAGTTCCAACGCTGATGCGGGTATGGCCAATGCAGCGTGATCAGACCCCCGATCTCGTGACGCATGTAGAAGATTGACAGAGCTGAAAGTTGAAACCCATCAAATTGAGCCACTCTGCAGGCTAACTGCTCCCAAAGCCACAAAGCACTGCCTAAGTGGCATCCGATATGTCATGAGTCTTGAACGGCACACTGACGAAGCGTGGACTAGGTGCTTCCGTGCGTTGGCGAGCTCATTGGTGAGGTGGTCGGCGCTGCGCTTTGCTGCCTGAACCTGGGCCAGGTTTTCCACGTCGATAGTAGGGAATGTCAGCGGGTATCAGAACACAGCTCTTCATGGTATGTGGTTAAGAGGTGTGCATGGTGCCTGCTATTTGGTAGTCCTGTGTCCCAGCGGCCTTTTCAAGTGCACGTTCCGCGCAGCGCCCTCAGAATTCGACTCCCAATGTAGTCGCTTGGCGAAGTCCCTTCGAGGTTTGGCGGGTTCAATGTGCCTTCTGCGAAGCGGTCTGTGTAGCGGGCATAAGTTGCGTAGTTTTGGTCGCGGAGCTTGTAGTGCCGAGCATTCAGCGTCAGTGCAGCAAACGCCTCGAAGACACGGATGCAACGCCCGAATCCTCGACCCTAGGCCCCAAAGCAAAAGATCCCAGCTGAACATATCATGCTGCGTTTCTACTCCTTCGTGCAGAGCCCCGAGCTACCAAGCCCCTTCTACCTCGTTTGGTCTAGAGGTTAGGGTCCACTTCGCATCCAGGAACTTCATGATCTCTCTGGCCCTCTCTTTCACAGCCCCTTGGCCGAAGTGGAGGCAGACAGAATCCTTGTCTTCCGTGTTGTAGCCTGAGAACAGGACTCGCATCTGCTTGAGTATGGGCATCTGTGCTGGGAATGGCCCTTTTTGGATCTTGTAGTATTATATCCCTAGAAAAATACTCTAACCCTAATATATAATATATACCTAAACCCTCGACCCTAAATCCAAAACCCTAAACCCTAAATCCTAAATCCTAGAAAACAGAGTAATCTACTAGACCCTAGACCCTACACCCTAAACCCCAAGTTCTAAACCGCAACCACGTGAACCTAAACAAGACTTCCAGCTTCGATGCTTCAATGGGGTTTGCCTGGAGAGCCGAAGCCCGAAGGTTTCTCAAAATTGTGCGCCCCAAGGATATGTAGGGGCTATGGGTGTAGGGTTTTGGGTTTAGGGTTTAGTGGCTATAAGAGGACTGAAAGGATCTCCTCACTGCAAGCTTTATCTACGGCTCACTTTGCCAAACTCCTCCATTTAAGACCCCCCACTTTCCTGGGAGCCAGCTACTGCCAGTGAAGTCCCCAAACCCTAAACCTTAAACGTTAAACCCTAAATCTACAAGCTGACAACCTATAGGCCTTTATCCTCGGTGTTCTACTTAGCACTAGTGTCACTAGTGTTGCCCAGCTGAAGCAGAATGTGTATTCCTCGAAACAATCCCAACTTCATCGCACACAAGGACCCCGAAGTCCTCTCAGCTTATCCCTGGCGTCCTTTTTTCGAGAACCCCCAAAACCCCAAACTCCATGTATCCTCTCTAATCCCGAGACAACTTCTTGTGATTCTCAGAAAGGTGATTGGCGCTGCGTGGCTCATGGCCCGTCCCATCTTCGGTGCCGTGCTCCTTTTGGCCGGATGGCCTAAGCAAATCTCAGGTCTTAGGGTCTCAGCGTCAGGGTTTGTAGTTTCGGCTTTTTGGGGTGGGGTTTAGGATTCCGGACCTACATGGGGTTCAAGGTTCAGGGTTTCAGGGTTGTGGAGTTCAGGCGGGGCGGGTCTGGAAGGCTACTGCGGAGGGCCCCAGTGCGCGAAAATTTGGACTAGCGCACTGCAGACGGTTTGGAGGGGTAACGCTGGTTGCATGATACTGGCCTGGGCACTGAGCACACCGACAGGCAAAATCGTCCCCATGCACTCGCCAGCATAAGCTCTATAGCAACGTATAACTATGTACAACGGTGCCCGCTACAACTAATTCCTTGATTCGCTATCAAAAGGAGACAAGTCAGATGTTTCGTGTCATTGAAGCTTCTTCTTTGTTTAACTACTCGTAATTGTATCAATATGTTTAGGTCTCCTTTACCTTTTGCATCCCTTCATTTCTTCCAAACACAACCTAAACCCTAAACCCTATCTCAGCTGAGCGGCTAACTGTCCTGCTGAAGGCCGCAGCAGCTGTGGTGTTCCTCGCGTACAGCCTCCGCAAGAAGTACAGAAGCAACCCGCGCTCCCCGCGGAACCTCGGCCCGTGTTGCCGGTAAGTCCCGACATGATAGCTCATTGCTTCGAGGTGTCTCTTGACTGATTGCAACAAGCCATATAGCCTGAAGCAGCTACAAACGTTGGATTGAGAAGTGCTCCAGCGTGATTAGCTGCATTCCAGGAATCTGGCACCAGAAATCTTTCGGAGCTCTGGGCTGGATGTTGGAGTTACTGCTTCCTCTGTGTATTCATATGGGAGTTTTTCAAGCATTCACTGCAGGGACCGCGTCATTCTTCTGTTAGCCTCTGTATATCACTAGAGTCGAAAAACAGGTCCCTGCCACGTTTTTAATGGCCCTAAAAGCTGGGCCGTAAATTCAGAGCCACAAGCCCTAAATCTAAATCCTGAGCACTAAATCCTAAGCCCTCAATCATTAAGTCCTAAATCTAAATATCCACGATAAGATGGAATGTCAACCCAGAGGATCGACGAGCCTTTCATGACGGGGGGGCCTGCCGTGGCCCCGATGGCGGTGCAGGCCGCGCAGCAAGTGCAGGCAGGGAATTCTACTGTTTGGGTTAGGGGTGCAGGGATTGAAGGTAAAGATTGAGAGTAAGAGTGTGGATGTCCAAACGGACTAAACCTGAGAGTTGTGTGCCAATGGCAGACCCTAAACCCTACACCCTATTAGGCCCTAAACCCCTAAACCCCTAAACCCCTAAACCCTAAACCCCCAAGAAGCAACTGTCAGGTGACCTGTCCTGCTGGTGTCCAGCCTGGCCAGCCCCCTGGACTCGGTTAAGTCCTGAAGCTCTTCAAGCCTAGGTGCCAGACGTTGGGGTAATATTGGAATTATATTGGGATAATGGAAAAGAAAATGGATACTACTGGGATTATAGGGGCTATACAGGGGTTATATAGGGATCATGTTCGAATTATATTGGGACAATGAAAAGGAAAATGGAAAGTACTGTACTGGGGTTATATACGGTTTAGGGTAAAGGGGACTTTAGTGAGTGTCGTTCCGCGTTCTAGTGACAGCTAAGACTCCCCAAGCGGACCAGACCGTGACAGCTAGCATGCCTGACAGCGGACCAGACCGTGGCAACTACAACACCCCATGCCGACTCGAAAGCGGACCAACTCTTTCCAGGACGTGGGCCTTGCAAAAGGGGATTATGTGCAGGTTTTTTCCATTTTGTTTTGACCGCTTGGAATGTGTCCAGGTGCCACACACTGCCAAATTGTCGCCACCAACTCTTTTCAGAGCCCAAGGAAGGAATTATGCATAATTCCCTCCTTGGGCGTGCGTTCCTTGGAAAGAGTTGGTGGCGATAATTTGGCAATGTGTGGCACCGGGACACATTCCAAACGGTTCAAAAAATGGGAAAGTTTCCCATAATTCCATCCTGCACAAGCCGCCCCCTGGAAGAGGGTGGCACCTGGACACATTCCAAGCGATCAAAACATTGGACACATATCCGGCAATTTGTACATTTTTCGTTGACCGCTTGGAATGTGTCCAGGTGCCACACATGGCGGTCTCTCATGCAAGACCTGTAGACGGCCCTTGAGTCATACGTTTGGTTTAGGAATGCGTTGTGGGGTGAGGGTATGACATTCCTGCTAGTTGTACTCATGAGAAAAAGTACGACGCACGCCCAAGCCCTCTAATAGCTGTTCTAGCTACTTTGCCAGAGTAAGGTGGCTCTTACTCACTCTTAAAGGGCACTTGGGTTTGGCCTTCAGAATTCATCCGCCCAAAGCACACTTTCAGTTTCCGACGCCCGCCTGGTAGATGGAAGAAATCTTGGACCCCCAAAGTACCGTAGTTCCAGGGTCTAGGGAAGGGAAGATTGTACAAGTCTCTGAGGATGCTGCTGGTCCAGGGTCCCGATGGCCGCCAATGCCAAGTACAGGTGCCGCCTGGGGTGCAGCCCGGGCAGGTTGGCTGGGATGTTGAAACACAGTTCTGAAACTTGCGAGATCAATAAAAGTACTAGCAATAGTACTTGCGATAGTAATATTGGAGCATTAGTACCAGCACTAGTATTTCAAGAACCATGTGTGCATGGATGTATTTATTCGTGTTTTTCTCCACGTGTCATGAAAGTTAGCTTTCAAAGCTTAACCAATGTTAATGGAGAGGACAGAACTTGCGAGAGGGAGAAATCGCAGGCGAGAAGCATCCCTACGGTCATGTCGGGATTTCCGTCAGCGAAACCCTAGGACCCTTCCTATACAACACACCCAAAAAAGGGACCTACAAACTTCTGCGAAGCTTTTTGCCTAAGATCTTAGGATGGGGTGCAAGTGTCCGGGAGCTTTAACCCCAGAGCCCTGACACGAATGAGCTAAGCTTCATAGATGTTTTGACAATCTTTGGATACGATCTAAGGTTAAAAACCATGGGCCCCTGGTATGGGCCATCAACACTGAGATCCTCATATACCTACTACATACCCTAACTATGTGTACCCTTAAGGGTTCCTAGAGTCGGCCCATGCTTCTAACCTTTCATACCAACAACCCCCCTATAGCAAAGCAGCTTCCCCTTCTTTTGGTGGGGTGGCTTGGAGACTTTTCAGCAAGAGAACATAGCTATAGCCTCTTACAACCCGTCTTGCGTGCATACATCGTGGCTAGGCATGAACCTCCAAGTAGTCTTGTGGGGAGTAGCATTGGAATTGCATTTCCTTTGCTGCTTATGCGGGAGTTTCCAACACAAGGGTTCCTTTATGTAGCCCAAAATAGTATTACCACCCTTGCAGGGGACCACCCCCCATTTTGGGGACCCCCATGTCTATGCTCAAGCATCTGTGGACACTCCTTGGCAGCAGCCTTTTACTCCCTGAGGTCTTCTATGCGAACGTCTGAGGGAAACCTTCAGTTCCGTAGATTACAACCCTCAAATTCCAAGAGTTGCCCCCACACCCCAAGATAAGAATCCCGCATTCCATGCCCAAAGTTGCTCCGGCTTTAGGGGCTGGGGTTTAGGACTTAGGGTTTTGGGGTTTAGGGCCAAGAGTCTGGCCTCAAGCCCTGCGCTGCTTCTCCCACGACGCTTCCCGCACCGTCGGGCCTCTTGGACCTTGGCCAAGAGTGCCTTTTTAGCTTTCAAGACGGGTGGATCGTGGGGGTTGCTTTGGGAGCCAGGCTGCGTGGATGTTTTTTGCTTATGTATTATAGCTACTAGCCAACTATAGCCATACTTGGGCTACCAGTACTTAGAGCTTTACTGGTAATTTCCCATGTTCCGTAAGCCCTGCATACCCTCTTTTACTTCTTGTAATCTCCACCATAACCCTTATATAATCTCTATATTACAAGAAGATAATTCCGCAGAATCTAGCCTTCGTGGTCCTGGCTGACCCTTAACCTGCGATGTCGCGTGTCACTTGGGTGCGGGCCGACGTCAGAATCCTGACCACTAAACCAGTGAGGAGGGAATAGCCCGAAACTCCAACCCTAAACTCTGAACCGTTCAGGGGGGCATTACATAAGGATGAAACGCTATGCCATAAACCCTCGTGCTTGCGCAGAAAGTGTGGGAAGGGCTGGGGTGTTTAAAGCCCTGCAAACCCCGGGACAACTCCTAAAGCCCAAGCACTAAAACCCCCTAGGTTTAGGGTTTAGGGTAGACCCCCCCCAAAGCCTAAACAGCCTCTAAAAAAACTGCGATGGGCGTCGGCTCGAAGCCAAAAGGCGTTACAAGCCTGCCGTTCAGCAGTGTCACATGACCAAAAATGCTTGCACTCCGTGGTTTCCAAACTCCAAACCTTAAGGTTTAGCGGTGTAGGGTTTAAGGGTGTAAGTTTGAAGTTTAGGGGGTAGGGTTAAGGGGGTAGGGTTTAACGGGTTAAGGGTTTGGGGTTAGCATGGAATGGACACAACATGGAAGCTACAAGCAGGCTTTGGGCTGTCAGTAGGGAATGAAGGTAAGGAAAAGAAGGCGAACATAATTATGCTATTGGGGATTATATGGCGCCCCCTGCAGGGATCCATTCCCCATTCCCTGATGAGAGCTGGTAAGTTGGGGAATGGACTGCGGGTATTAGCAGTCGTGGGTATAAGGCTTAGGGTATAGGGGCTTAGGGTGTAGGCCTTAGTTCAGGCCAAGGGGTTTGGGGTATGGTATTTAGTATAGGGTGCTTCGAAGGGACTGAGGGAACAGATCCTTCTAGCAGCTGAGTAGTCCTGATGGAATTTGAACTGTACCCTCGATAACTATCCACTTCCCCATTCTTTACCAGGCGCGACGGTAAATGGAGGGAGGACCGGATCCCCTATACTGTCGCTATATAGCGCCAATCTCACAGCAGTTTTCATGTCCTCTCCGTTCCTTGATTCCTTTCTGACAGCTAGCAATGTTCAGGAAGATTCCCATGTGAGAGAGATGCACTTCATGTTTAGGGTTTAGGGTCTAGAGATGCAAAATCTGGCGACGAAGGCGCCCCTCAATCCTAATCATCCTTGTGTAGCCAAGAGAGATCCTTTCGAAAGGCACACCCTGATGCTTATATGGTAGTCTCCCCTAAGTAGGGAAACCCCAATATAGACCCCCAAATACTATAGCCCGTATTATTGGGACCCCAAATGGTACCCCCTAATTTTGGGAAACCCCCATATTTCCATAAGCCAGCATCATAGGACCATGTTGCCCGTGTAATGCTAGACCTGTTTCAATTGAACGTCGATGTCGCAGCCATCTCTGGTTCTCGTGCTGCCATCGGAGGCCCTCGCCTTCGTGGCACCTCAAAGATAAGTTCTACCATCCGTACCCCAAAAGCCTCGTCCATACCGTGAAGCTTCGTCTACAAGAGCCTCTTCTCAATACATCTTGCGATTTTCTGGCTTTTGTCAGGCTTCAGTCCTTTGGCTCTGACTTTGCTGGACGAGGGGCCGTGAAGCTGACCTTCAATCTTAAGCCCGTTCCTGATTGTCGCCCAAGCCTTGAACCGAAGGAAATTCGGGAGCATGAAACCTGCCTCCTCCCAGACCACCAAGTGACTTGGCTAGACAAGCCAAGACCGCAATTCTAGGGTTCAGGGTTTAGGGTCAGAGTTTGGGGTTCACGGCTGCATCATCAACAAAACAATCAAGTTATCGCTACAGAACAAGATACATAGTGCCTTTGATCACGAATCAGTATGGATTGCACACTACTGTGTCGTGGTATGCCCACGTAGCCGCGGATTCAAGTCTTCAAAAAAGACCGTAAACAGTTGCGCAAGCTAGACACCGCATTCATGATTTATGCGTAGCAGTTCTTTGTTTCGGATTATATATGTCGCATTTTGATAGACTTCCAACCTTCAGCCCCCAAGCCTCTCACAAGAAGCGCCCAAGGAAAACTTCGCTGTTCGCTGCAAAGACGACTGCGGACAAGCTGCGAGCAGCTGGGATTGTTGATTCAGTGAACATGTACACATAAACATTTTCTAGCGCATTTGTTTTTATAGTTTAGTGTAGTATATCTGCATACCTATATGTGCAGAGAACTTCTATAAGAAGTGAACTGTTGAGCATACATTATTTCACATTACATTACATTAGTTTACCCTACTTTACATTATATTACATTACGTTGCATCAAATTACGTTACATCAAATTACGTTACATCAAGTTACGTTACATCAAATTACGTTACATTAAATTACATTACATCAAATTACATTACATCAAATTACATTACATCAAATTACAGGACATTTACAAGCATACATGCATGCAGGCATGCATACATGCATACATATACACATACATGTACATGTACGTATACAGGTACATGTACATATACATATACACTTACACATGCACATACACATACATATATATATGCACGCACATACATACATACATACATACATACATACATACATGCTTGTATATGTGTGTATCCGAGAATTGTCTGTGTGCACCCACATACCTTCTCGGTATTGCCGCAAACACGAAACTAACGCGCAACTGCGCACGTGACTTCATGTGATAACCAGGACCGGTCAGGTGTATGTATAGCACCTCCCATTCCCCCAAGTACCCCTGTGTACCCCTATATTCCGTATACATTACCACTACGCACCCAAAACCCTCAACTAAGTGAACCCTAAACCCTCTGATAGCAGGTAACCGGACTTCTTGCTGGAATCACCATCATCGTGTGCGTGGCAGACTACGTACTAGCTGAGATGGGAGGTGAGAAGGTGACCTGGCTGACCTGGCACCTGGTTTGGGGTTTAAGGGTTTAGGCTTTACTTGGTTTAGGGTTTAGGATCTATGCTCGAACGGATTCAGGGTTAGAGCTTCAGATTTAAGGGTTTGGGATCTGGTTGGGGGGGGGTGGCTTTGGCCGTCGCTTCGGGCTTCGGGCCCCGCCTCCCAACCCGAATCCTTAACCTCGAACCCTTACAAATGCAGATTCAGTGATGCTGGAAGTTTCTCAGGGCCAGCAAGAAATCCTAAACCAGGTGGGTCACCTGGACATTCCTTTTGGAGGTTACCAGGCTTGGGGCTTTGATCATGAGAGCTTTACTTCCAGCTAGCTACAACTTCTGAAGCTACTGGGGGTCCAAGACAGCATGTGGGATTCCAGTAGAAGGCTGCTCACGATATTTCAGGCTTGTGAAATACATCGTGCCAGATAGGGCGATGGCTCCCGCGACCTGAATAAGATGTCAGACTTCAAAGTGCAGGGTTAAAGCCAAGCCAGGGCCTTGTAGCTCACATGAGCCGGAAGACAAATCATGCTATATAAGGTTGTATAATCATCCCAATGGCCCTTGTAATGACCTGCAGAATCCAGTCCCCCTCTTATCCTTAGCAACCTCTATCAGAATTAGCTGGGTTGTTGTTAAGGAACTTAATTCAAGTTACTATATTGGGGAAACCAAGGGCTCATTTCTATGTATACCCACTATGGTAACTTGATTCAACTTCCTTAAGCCCCTACATTCCCCCAGTTTCTATTTCATTTTACATCTTCTCTTCTATTTGATTCTCCGTTATAGGGAGATAATAAAGTTTAATCTAAGTTCCATAACAGCAACCCTAAACCCCAAATAGCAGTTTCCACGTTATTTTCGACTACCCCTATATAACCCTAATATATTCACTACTAACCCTAAACCCTAAACCCCAATAATTCTTACAGTTAACGTGGGCCAACCTAAGGCCGTTCCGGCTGGCGGCCGCTCCTTCCTCATTGAAACGGCAACGGTTTTGGTGTGCATGCGCATGCCTCAGCTGCTGTCTCCAGGATCTCTGAAGCTAGATATCTATATGGTAAGAGAGGTTTAGGGGTTTAGGGTTTAGGGTTGGTTGGGTACCGCCCCCACTCTGTAACAGTTGGATTGGGTTGATAATATAGTTATATATAGGCCTTAATATGACCCTATTATAGACTGTTGCAGGGTGGAGGCAGTACCCAAGTTATAGGGATCCCGCAAGGTTATCTAGTGCGGCTTCTGGGTTTGGGGATAGGGCTTGCGTTTTATCCATAAATTAGGGCGCCCTTGAGCAGGGGTTTAGTATATTGGGATCGGCATGGGGCCCCCTACTTATAGAAACTGCCCTATGCTAACACGCGAAAGCCCACGATGAGTCTGAGCGAAGTCTCCTTGCCGCTTCCCTTTTCTGCGGTTGAAATTATGTTGCTAACTTAAAGCCCTAAGCCCTGAACACTACATCCTAAACCCTAAACGCTACATCCTAACCCCTAAACCCTGCACACTAAACCCTAAACTCCTAAAGCCCTAAACCCTACACCCTTTTGCTGGTACTATCTGATAGTTTCCGAAAATTAGGGGATTCCAATATAGACCCCAATATACTACGATCCTTATTATGTGGAACCCCAAAAAGGTACCCCTCATTTTGGTTTCCAAACCCTAAACCCTAAACCCTAAAACCCTAAACCCTAAACCCCAATTACTATCACAACTAAGTGGTTCGTGGCAACTCCAAGGCTGCTGCCAGCTGCCTTCATGCACCTCTCCAAGGCTGGTATCCAATTATTGGAATTAGGGTTTAGGGTTTAGGGTCGAATTTTAGGGAGTTTAGGGTTTAGGGTCAAATTATTGGGGTTAGGGTTTAGGGTTTATGGTCTAGGGGTTAGTAGTGAATATATTGGGGTTATATAGGGGTAGTGGAAAAGAAAATGGAAACTACTACAGTATAACAGGGTATATATTGGGGTTATAGTAGTGGATAAGGCAATATATCATTTAGGGATTCTAGTGGGATTATATTCTCTTATTCCCTGCTAACCCCCAGTAAGTCAAGAGAGTTGCGGTGCTACCGATGATCTGGGCCCTGACAGAATGAGCGGTTTTCATGGTTAGGGGGCTCTGTGCAGCCTCCAGATTTGGGCGATGCCCTCAGCCCTGAACCCTGTGAGAAGCATCGGGGTAGGTTTCGCATCGCTCCGAGCGTTTCTGCCGCCCAGTATGGGCTGCAGGTTGGCCGCAATTTCCAAGCTGAATTGCTATTAAGGATGTTACTCCAACAATGGGAAATCGTATGAAACATGGAACATGAATTTTACAAATACAGGTCTGCAGGGAGACATAGAGAGACAATGGCGGATCAAATGGAAAAACAAGGAACATGAAATGGAAACTGGGTCAATACAGAGGTTACATGAGGATATTTACATATATATATATACACTTCTACATATTTACATCACGGTATTGGCTTTTGTCTTCTTGACCTGCGTCCCCAAACCCCACCTGCGTCCCCAAACCCCAGACGAAAGGCAATGTATGACTGTATGACAACATTACCTGACCTCCCTCCCCCCAATGGCAGGTTACATAGACAAATAGTCCTGATAGCGTCATGTGAGATTTTTGCTCGAATTTGTTAAGCCCTAGACCTTAAGCCCGAAGGCCTCAACCTTAGGCATTGGGTAAGTTGAATCGTGTACAGATGCGAAGTCAATAGTTGTGTACTGAAGCAAAAGGCATCTTGACTTTATAGAGTGTCATGGTCAGTTGTTCAATTTGCGGTCCCCTTGTGGGTACCATAGGGAGCCCAGAAGGGACTGCAAGATGGACAACCTACCATATTTCTCATTCTCATTTCCATTTGGGGGCTCTGAATCCATAGAGGGACAAAAGGGCTTTGTAATGGACTGGATGGGATTGCCTTGTGCAGAAATCTGAAACGAGTGCTGCCAGTATGTGCTAAGGCTGCTCAGGCCGCGCAAGAAGAGCACAATTGGGATTCAAACAGCGGGCTAGGCGTCATGGCGAGATGTCACTGGCTGGAATATTCCACGACAAGCAGTCTCGTACAAGGCTTAGCCCCAACAAAACTAAAGCACAACCCCACATGAAGTTTACCCTCACTTGAAGCCTGAATCCAAGACAAGGCAGCACACCTAGCTATAGGCATGCCACCCCAGATCTCGGCGCACAGATCTACAACTGTCGCAGCCACCCTCAGGCACATGGCACCACGCAACAAGGCAGGCAAATGAAGTGCGCTTGCCCTCCGGAAGCTGTAGGCCGACCGCGCGCTTCTTTTTGTGGGATCTTTGTCGTCGAAGTTGTCAATTATGTCTGAGGCCTCTACCTCTACGGTAATGGTCTTGCATGTCAGCCCCCTTGCATCCGTTGAGATAGCTCAGATTTTCAGCGGGTGATGAGATGCCTTTGTGGTGCTTCCGTCTCCTCAGAGGCACGCCCAACTCAATGGCGGTCAAGCCCTGAACGACGTAGTCTGAACGGAGACCGCCACCATCCGGCTGCCCGTCCGCCGAAACAGGGAAGTGGCTCTCAGAAGCATGACCCCGTTCATCACGCATCTGAGCCTTGACATCCTCAGTTGCGTCTAAGGCTTCAACGTCCGCCAGACACAAGTCCCCGTCAGAGTGTATTGGGCTATATTGGGATAATGGAAAAGAAAATGGAAACTACTATAATGGGTTATATAGGGATTATAAGGTATATATGCTCAAAAGGGTTGCTGCGCCTCTAACCCCTAAAGCCTATGTTATCTACAATCTACATATACATACACATTTCTACATATATATTTTTCTGTATATACTTTTATAAAAGCAGAGCGGAGACATTCCGCGTGAAGCCTAACCACCCCCAAGCGATCTTTGGGTTTAGGATGTATATGTGTGTGTATGGTTTAGGGTGTGGGTTTAAAGTTTTAGGGTTTAGGTTGGGTACTGCCCCCCCTCAGTAACAGTTGGATAATGATGATAATATGGTTATATATAGCCCTTAATAGGACCCATAATATAGACTGTTACTGGGTGGGGGCAGTACCCAAGGTTTAGGGTTTAAAGGCTAGGGCTTAAGTATTAGGGTTTAGGGCTTGGGGTTCCTGTGCATTGCCTGCATGTCTAGGCTTCCAAAGTAAGATATTACGATAGGGGTGTATGGGGTTTAGGGTAGACGGATTCTAGGGTATATTGGGTTTTAGGGTATATAGGGTTTAGCATTACTTTAGACAGGAAACCCTGTTTAACGTAATTTTTACTATATACCTGCAGGAGAGTTCCTTAGCAGCTGGGCAGTGAAATCAGGCATTGGGGTCCGGCAATGACAAGGCATCCTACTAGCCTTGCTGGATCCGAAACCTTAAGGGGGTATATAGATATATGTATACTACCATATGACGTGAATATTTGCAGCTGGGTGGCAGGTTGCCTTCAAAAACAATGGCAAAGATAGCCCGAAGACTCTCCGCTGCAGAGTTGGGTGTTATTATGCATGGGCCCTTTAAACGGGGACATAGGGCGATAGAAAGGTTGACAGAGGACACATAGCGTCTAGTAAGATTTAGGGTGCTTGAAGGTTTAGGGCTTGGGGTTACAGATCCCGGGGGTTTGGGGCTTAGGCTTTAGGATTTGGGCTCGGTGTGCCTCCACCAGGGCTGGGTACTTCCAATTTCGCATGGCCAATCTCACCCAACTTTCACATAATCGTCTGCAAATTCTGGCCTTATGCAGACTGTTGGGGACTGTTAGGGGGTATCAAGGTCTATCAGTTTTTTTTAGTCTGTATTTGTTTGGGGGGCCTGCGTGTTGAGGGGCCCATGGTGGCATTACTGTTGATCTCACAAACCCTACATGATTTTACTACGCAAACAAGCCATGATGCTGAAAGCTTACCGTCTGGAGGGTGGTGCAAAATGTTTTAGCAGCCAACGTATGACAGTCCTTCCCACATTCACCATGCTGCTCACATGAGGAATCGACGTGGGAAGATGCTGAGCGGTGGCTTGTCTGAGTACCCATGCTGTAAGCCCCGCTAATTGTGACAGTAAGTGTTTGAGTAATTGTAAACGTAATCGTACTTGTAACTGTCCCTGCACCCTAAACTCTAAACCCTAAACTTATGATATGGTTGCAAGAGTGGATTCCTTCAGCCCGAGTACCCCATGAAAACCTGAACCTTAAACCCAACATGCCTCTAAGTCCAAGTAAACCCCCCAGCTACCTTCCCAAGCATACTGGAGGCTTGTTCGTGGATGCAAGAAGAAACTTAGGTGCCGCAGACATGGTAGCCATTGGCTAGACCCACAGTTACCCTGCTTATAACCCCAAGTCTACTTGCAGACCAACCTCCTAAAGCTTGAATCCCTAAACCTAAGCCCCCAAACCCCCATACATATATATATATATATTTATAGATCTGTATATAGATATAGTCCCTTGTTCCCTACTAACCCCCAGGCCCAAACCCAAAAGTCCATACCCCAAGCAGCCCCGCCCGAACCGGCCAGTCTGGGTTGCTGTGAAGGAACTTAAATTCAGTTACAGTGACAGGAGGTATATAGGGTTTAGGGTATAGAGGGTTTAGGGTTACCATTAAATATGAGGAAGCTCTACGATTTACTATTTACCCATGTTATTGTAACCTAAAACCCCTAGCTCCATGTACCCATATTATGTTCACTTGAGTTAAGTTCGTGAACAGCCCAGCAGGCGAGGAGGCCGGCAAGCCGCTCAAGATCGAACGTGTGCCGGTGCGCCGAGGGATGGGGCCAAGAGGATAAGGTCCCGAAATCCTAAACCCCAAACGCTAAACCCCGAAACCCTAAACCTTAAATCCTAAACCCTAAACCCTAAACTCTAAATCCTAAACCCTAGATCCTAAACCCTAAACCCTAAAGCCAAGGAGAGAAGGTCCGATGAAAACCCTAAATCCTAAACCCTAAGCTGTAAACCCTAAACCCTAATTCAGGGCTCTGGGCTTGGGGGCCGGGACTTGGGATCTGAGGTTTGCAGCAGGAAGGCGGATGGAAGTACGGGGCAGGGTCTCAGAAGGAATGCCCTGGGAGGATCGAGGATTAATGGGCTTTGGGCTTTAGGGTCATGTTCTTCATGGGGGGATCCTGCTACATCAGTAGGTTCCTGATTTCGGGTATAGAAGTCAGTTGGGAGGTAGATTACTGGAAGGACCAAGGGGGCAGTCCAAGACTTTAGGATAGTCAAGGTTTGAGCCTGGGCATTGAGAGTGTGGGGCGCTGTGAAGCTTGGGTACATTTTTGCAGAGGAGTTGCTAAGCTGACCTCGAGACCTTAAAGCTTGAGTTTTTGGGTTGAGTGTTCATCCCTGATGCTGCCACACAAGCATTGCACAGTTTGATCTTTTTAGTATGTCGCAGGTTTGTCAGAATAGTCATCATGTAGTCTCTCGCGAAGGGTACCTACCGACCTTTTTGCGGAGCCTTCTCTCTGGTCTGGGTGAGTGCACATTGGCTGTTTGAGGAATCTTGGAGAGTGTATGAGTGGAATGTCATTTTGGTGGACCATGCTGAATTGCCCTAAAGCCTCCGCTTCAAACCCCAAA
This sequence comes from Symbiodinium pilosum, assembly GCA_905231905.1. Classification (NCBI taxonomy): domain Eukaryota; class Dinophyceae; order Suessiales; family Symbiodiniaceae; genus Symbiodinium; species Symbiodinium pilosum. The sequence goes on from CAJNIZ010037480.1 coordinate 39,902, forward strand.
CCCAAATCCTACTGCATGGGGCGCTGGCTGATTTCTTCATCCCGGCCAGGTAGTTGGCAACTCATTCGACGGCGAGGCTGCTGGTCTGTCTTCTCCGCCATTGGCAGATTCTGAAAATGATCCTTATTGTAGATTGCCTAATACACCTCATAATCCCCTCTAATCCCTCAAAATCACTGGCATTCCAGGGGACCCTATTTTGAGAACCTCGCAGCATGAGGCATGTGCTTGACCTGTCTCATGCGACCGAAAGTCCCAAGCTCAATCTCATAGCAGCAAGTGGTCTGAAGACCCCCACTTGAACTAAATGCCGCAGATAGTCCTACAAGGGAAACTTGTGAAATCTTTGGTCGAGATCTTGAGAACAAGCTGACGCGCCCCAAATAAGATAACAAAAAGTTGTTGTCCAGACTCAGAAGGACATGAGTAAGGCCGAGACCCGAAAAGCTGGAAGCAGTCATAGTTTCAAGACGGCCACAGGCCCTAGGGGATAGCAGTGTTTCCCACTACTTAGAGTTTCATGGGTGGTTGCAAACTGTCTTGTATGATGGTTACAAGCAGTGTAGTGATAGACTTAAGTTGATAGAAGTAATCCTTACCCTTTTTTGGGGTACTTTAACCCATTTTGGAAGCCCCTACATAAACCTTAAGCTCTGAACCCTAAACCCCAAACTCTAAACCCTAAACCTTCTGCCCTTACCCCAAACTCTAAACCCCAAACTCTAAACCCCAAACTCTAAACCCTAAGCCCTAAACCTTAAGCGCTTACAGGAGCAACTCTCGCCGGACAAGGGGAAGGAGGCAACTGCCAACAACGGGGCACCAACCTCGGAATCTTGAATGAAACTTAGGGTTAAGGGACATATTGGGATAATGGAAAAGAAAATGGAAGCTACTATATCATAGTAGGGTAGAAAAAAATTGGGGTTATAGTCCCCCTTGAGTAGACTTAGGGTTTAAGGGTTGAGAGTTGAGGGTTAAGGGTTCAGGTTTTAGGGTTTATGGTTAAGGGTTCAGGTTCTAGGGTTCATGGTTAAGGGTTTAGGTTTTACGGTTTATGGTTACATGGTTAAGGTTTCAGGCTAGAGGGTGCAGAGATACGGCATACGCATTGTACAAGATTTAGGGATTTTATCCATTTCTTGGGGGGATCACATGGAAAAAAAGGACATGGAACCTTATGTCTCTTTAAGGGGGTTAATAGGGATATGAAGGGACCATAATTCGCTCCAATGTTGGGATAGCACGCCTAAATCCCATAGGGTCTCTGCATAACCCTATAAACCTTGTTTGGGCTACCTCAACCCAAACACTAAACCCCAAATCTAAATGCCTTAGGAGGACCCCCACCCTGTAATAGTGAATTTATTAGTGAGTATACTGGATACGAATCATTAAATTCGTCTTATTTTACTGCTACTATACCACTTACAGGGTGGGGGGTCCTCCTAGTAAATACACTAAATGCCCTAAGCCTTAAATTTTAAAATCCTAGAAGTCACGTATCGATCATTTGATCAATGCGCTTGCCTCTTAGAGCCGGTGCAACTCTTGGAGCTTCATGGTTTCGCGCTTTGCGCAGCCTGGGGCCATTTGGGTCCTCAAAGAGAGGAGCCCTTTTCTGGGTTGTTGTTAAGGAGCTTATAGTAACTGACTACAGTAAGGAAACCCTAGCATTTACTATATATACATATTGCTGTAACTTATACAATTTACGTTCCTTAGCAGCAACCCAATGTTTGATGAGGAGCTCTGTAATTGAACACGCCTAGGGCAAGCTCATATGCGCGCAGCGAATCATGGCCTGTCTCTGGACGACCCTTACTCACCCTGTCCCCCTTTCCCTATCCCTCAAAGCCCCAACCGCCTAAACACTAAACATCCTAACCCCAAAAACCATACCAGACCCAAAAAGGAACTACATTGGAGGGTCCAGGTACTCACCCTGCACTCACCCTTAAGCACCCTAAACCCTAAACCCTGAACCCTAAACCCTGAACCCTAAACCCTGAACCCTAAACCCTAAACCCTGAACCTAAAACCCCAGAAAGCCAAGGTGAAGAGCCTCTCTCAAGCCGTGGCCGCTGCGGTTCGAAGCGGCGACCGGAGCCGTGCTGAGCGCCTGCTGAACGACATCATTAGGAGCCTGTTCAGGGTTTTGGGGTTTAGGGGTTTAGGGTTTTGGGGTTTAGGGCTTTAGGGTTTAGGATTCTGAGTTTAGGGTTTAGGGGTTGAGGTTTTCGGATTTATGAACTTACAGTTCGGGAGTAATGTTCAGGATCCAAGGGTTGTCATTGTTCTCAGCCTGGTTTGAGAGGAGACACTGTCATGCAGCTTCCTGCTCTCATGTCATCGCTTTCCAGATAGTAGAAGCTTGAATTGTTACCAATATCATGGTCCTAGACTCCTCGTAGATTTTTGTCGTATAGAGTACCTCAAGCAGACTTCAAACTAATGATTTTTGACGATTCTGCAGGCACCTGCCTTACACTAGGGCTTGGAGTTCTGCCAATTTTATCAGTAGCTTCTCCTCTTAGACTCCGCATCTACGCCTCATGTAAGGATATATACCTACCTGGTTCCTTCCCCACTTCCCTTCCGCCCCAAGACAGCACGAACTCAATTTACCCCAAAACCCCCGAGTTGCAGTTTTTAACCCGAGACCTGACAACCCCTTCTGGGTTGCTGCTAAGGAACTTAAATTACGTTACTATATTAGGAAACCCTCATTATTTACGATATATACCCACTATGGTAACTTAATTTAAGTTCCTTAACAGCAACCCAGCCTTTCGTAGGACAGGTGTCCCAGTGGACACCATGCCGTTCAACTCAGCCACTCGGCGATATCACACAGCTTGTCTTGCTGGTGCTTCCGGGGTGTAACAATCCTTGTGTAATCGCCAACGCTAAACCTTGAACCCTAAACCCTATGCAAGAAGACTTTGCTAGTTGCAGACTGGCACGGAATGGTTGATCTGACTCACTGCAGTCAAGAGAGGAGTGGGTATATTGTTGGGATACTTCACCCCTACATGCATTGTAAGATATTAAGAACATAGTAACATTGCACCTTGACCGCTGTACATGATTGTTACCCAGACCCCCTTAAGGATCCAAAAACCTCTAATAATCCCCACGTTTCCCTAATGTAGTAATGGGTTCATATTGGGGAGGTTCCTGTCTTGGATCCTTGAGGGATCCCTAAAAACCCCCTTGTAGTAGTGTCCATTTTTCCGTTATCCCTATATGAGCTATAGTCTAAACTCCTTAAAGGGCTTTATATGGGGGATTATATAGGGGACTACTATAGGGCTTATAAGGGGGATACTAGGAGTTTAGACTATGGCTCAAATGGTGTAGTCCTTTCCATCTTCTTTTCCGCTGAGTTTGGAAGAGAACATGGTTTTCGCATGATTGTTTGTTTTCTTCTCACCAGCAATACTGCATCTGTATAGCCGTCATTTATCTTTGCACTAGCACTATACATCGTAAGCTATGCTAAATGCGGCATTGAGTATGAAGGGCAAACATTCATAATCACATAGTTTGTTGCCCTAAGCCCTACACTTCCCCTACAGAATCCCTTGAAACCCTTGAAAGGCAGTCTGAACCCGAAAACTCTGAAGCCCTATATGAAGTGTGCTGGACAGGTCATCCATGCCTGCGCGAAGACAGGGGACATGGCTGGAGCTCGCCGGTGGCTGCATCAGATGCGACGCTCGGCCGGCTTGAGATCGAAACCTTAAACTCGAAACCGTACACCGTAAAAACTGAATCTGTAGGGTCTGGGAACAAACCTTAAATTCGAACCCCTAAACACTAAATCTGTAGGGTTTGGGATTGGATGGTCATTTCCCCCTCTAGAGTACTCTCATAGCCCACGCTACTCCCCGGGTCCTAAAAAGGATATCCTTATGTTGAGACCTGCAAGTGACTATATGCCTCATCGTCTTTTCATAAGATGCTTACGAAACATGGATCCACGCTCCTTTCGGGAGTATGGGGAGGCTGCAAGAAAGATCTTATACTTTCTTCCTTGGGTAAGAGGGTTCAAGAAAAGAGCATTAATCAGTCCCCTGCCCCCAAACTCTAGGGTTTAGGCTTTAGGGTGGACCTTGAACGCTGTAGAATCCATATCAACTTTTGTGGCACTTAACCCTCAACCCCCTAGCTGAAACCTAAGTCGCTTAGGGTTCCCTTCCAAGTCCTTAGCGTGCGGAGAAATCCAGATTCAATATGATGTTATGGGGATTTCTCAAGAAGGGCCCCCTGGAGGATTATGGGGAGGGGTTCTTGTTGGGGATTAGATGCGGAATAATGTTCAGAAACTTTCGTATAACAGGGGAATAAATGGCATGTGGGACCCTATCACTCCTACTGGTCGTTACGTAGGCGTTGGGTTTCCCAAAATTCTCCTGCGAATGCCGTAATCAATCCTGAGCCCCCCTTTTCAACCAAAGCCCCAAAACGTGGTTAAGGTTTAGGACTTGGGGTTTAGGGCATGCGGCCCCTGCAAGTCTGAAGGAGCTGCTGGAGTGGAGCCAAACACCATCAGCTACAACATCCTCATGGATGCTACTTGGCGCTTGTGTGGAGATGACTGTGAACCGACAATGCTAGGAGGCTTCATTTGTACATCATGTAGGGTTGAGGGCCAAGGGTTCGCGGGGCACTTGTAATTAAGTAGGTTCATAACAGATGTAGCTAGGGGTATTAGATGGCATGCCCACCAAGTTTCCCTGCCCCTTTTAAGTATTCGACCCCCGCCATGGGCCCGGACCCTGCGAAAATGTTCAGACATGTGGATTTCGACTGTTGATGATACAGTCATAAACAGTTAGAAATCATCCCCAATGAGGCCTGAACTTTTGAAGGCCCATGTATTGAGGGGGCCTGACACCAGAGCCCTGGGTGTTGACAAGTTTCATTCTGGTTGTGGAGTGGCCTCAGGCTTAGGACTGCGTCGACTCTCCGACCTAAAAAGTATCATAGGGGACTCAAGGGAATAATGGGGTTGCGATGAGATTGTTGGGTGGGATCATTGTGGGATCAGGCTTCTGTTGCTGTCACTTTTGCCCCAAGTTTGTCTTGGTAGCCTCTCATGCCTGCACAAGAACGGAAAAAAGGGCCCTGAACAAACCTTTTGTCCTTTCAACATGGGACTTCCCAGGACTCCATCTGAGCTATAGTCTAAACTCCTTAACGGGGGATTATACAGGGGATTATATAGCGGGCTATTATGGGGGTAATTAAGGGGGATACTAGCAGTTTAGACTGTAGCTGATGTGATTTTGGGAGGGTCAAGTACCAGCGCTTCCCACCGAGCCTAGGCCTCGGCAAAGGCGGACGATGCCGAGGAAGCCTGCAGCAGCAGTTCGGGGTTTTGGAGCAGCTTGCTGTCTTGGCGTTGGTTTCAGAATAGTCTCATAATGCCCTGGTATCTCCAGGGTCTCTACCGGCACGTCAACTTTGAAAATATGTAGTGTGAATGCGTCAGCTTTGCTGCGCGATTGCCAGTTTTCAGTTGCCTGTTGAGGTTAAGTGCCTTTTCGTCCTTTGTAACTTGTATATCAGGACTTGCCACTGCTTACAATCTTCATTTCGGGTTTGGGGATCTTGGATTTAGGCATTATGGGGATTGTTTTGCGCAGATTGACTTTTCCAGATGGCAGGAGAATCGGGTTTCTGATGATCAGACAGCAGTTGGATACTTGGAGGTGCATATATGTGTATATATATATATATCGGCTTATGGCTTATGGTTATATAGTTCTAGTTGGAGTTATAAGTAGGATCGTCAGAGTTGTAAGCACTTTTGCAATGACTCCATTTGTGGTGCTTCTCACGCTATACTCATGATCCCTCAGCCCGATGTATCTTTACCTACTCCTGCAAACAACCTATGGATTACAAATCACAGAAGCCATCGTACTAACTCCTGGTTTTTCATTAGTAACCCCTATAATACTCTCCTTATAATCCCCTGTATATCCCCTTTAAGAAATTTAGGCTACAGCTCACATAACCCTAGTCGTAACTCCCCATGAACCTCCAAGTAGGATGCCGAGCACTGGTTGTCCGAGATGCTCAAAGATGGAGTACAGGCCAACGAGGCGCCGCCGAGAGAGGGCTGTGGATCTAAGGCCCTTTAAACAGTTTGTAGGGAGATATCGGGTACCCTTGCAAGGGTGGTATAGGGGTACTGGAGTGCTATGAGCGTAGTTTGTGATGGTTTTGCGGACAGCGCTGTCCTTTGCTGAGACGCAGCAGGACATGTCTCCTTGTGAAGCTTGGGTGTAGGATCCAGCGTTGCGCAGCAACTCAGATGCTGTGACGTGGCCGTTGTATGGCCAAAGTATGGCACACACAATGTAAGGGTTGAGGGTTTAGAGTTTAATTTAAGGGTATAGGGCTTAGGGCCGCAACGACCAGCCCCCTTCACGGTCTCCTGTTTATATGCGTGTACACTAGCAGAGCGCCAGCCAGGTGCAGCTGGTGGTGTGAGTGCAGATAGCAAAAATCCTTACGGATGGTCGGTAGGGACTAAAAGAGTCTAATTCTCATACAACTCCCATATATTCCATCCACACCCCTATTATAACCTTTATATAACCCTACATTACTCATACATATACGTATATATATATATATTATAGCACACATATATATATAATATACATACTCACTCCTGAGTAACCCCCAGTAAGAAAAGTCTGCGAAAAGGGAACAGCCTGGAACGCAGGTCAGCTATGCCACGGTGATCCACGCCCGCGCCAAGCGTGGTGCAACTCGGTCCTGACCACATGACCTATAGTCTAAACTCCTGAAAGGGGGATATATCAGGCTTATTAAGCAGGATACTTGGAGTTTGGACTACAGACCACATCATGTTTAGCTTGTTGGGGGTTAGTAGGGAGGGTTTAGTGTCAATATACGGGAATCTAACCCCATGTAATATAAGTCTTTGGGAGCAGGATTTCTGAAGTGTGACTTTATGTGTTAAAGTGATGGTTCGAAGCCGAGACTCCCTAAACCCTAAGCCCGTCCAGATATTGGTGGTATGTCCGTGTGCAATTCAGACCAACAACAGGTCATTTCAGACAATGCCCAGTGACACTTTTGATAGCTGATGTGCAAAAGAAAGCAGGAGAGCAGCTATCTCGAGCTTCGTTTGACGCAACGTATTGGCACAGAGGGAGCCATCTAACAGCAGGCTCAACCCAAAACAGCGGATTTTCACCAGTAGTTTCTCTCTAGACTTCGGGTTGTTGACCGCTAGGTAGGTCTATTGCGAATAAATTCTACAGTTGTTCTAAGAGACTACAGGGTACTATTGGATATTACTTATGCCTCTCCCTGCCTGGTTGATTCCACCAACTTTGCGTGCACTGAATAGGGCTCGTAGCGATATCCTGCGCATATTCTGTGCTGCATTTAGTGCTGCGAAGAGGATGAGAAGAAAACCTACCCTCCGCCTAGTATTCCCAAACTAGCATGGAGCCTGAAAAGGGGTTCCTTTAGAAGAGTGGCTATTTGGGGGTCGAGTTTTGGGAAACGTCAAGACAAGATCAGACAGGGAGAGAGAGTGTGTTGAGTATATAGAGAAGAAGAGTGCTGAGTGTAAGATTTGAACGACTGGAGAGGTATTACGAGCGGAAACGAGCTCACCCCTAACTACAGCTAGTCGGGGGAATACACCCAAACGGGTTTTAAATCAAGCCCATGCGGGGCGGGGACTGCAGAATTCCTCAGACTGGAGAGAATCCGCCCTTAGAGAATTTCTTTCACTGTGCATATCTCTCTAAGATCATATTGAAACCCAAGACGGAATGTAAAGTTATATTTGTTCAGCACTATCTGGTAGACCCAAAAATACTACGATCCTTCTTATAGGGACCCCCCAAAAATGTACGCATAATTTCAGGAAAGCCTAAACCCTAACCGGAAACCCTAGACCTTAAACCTTACATATCTCCTATCGTCCCGTTTAAGTGTACCACAGGTACAGACTCTAGACCCTAAAGCTTAGATAATTCTCCTACAGTCCCGTTTAAGGGTACCAAAGGTACCCTTCAGTTCAACAAGGAACCGAAAGTGTGGTACTGCTCAGGAGACCGAGCTAGCAGAGCACTGGCTGTCGAAGCTTCTTGCCAGGAGGTAGGTTTAGGGCCTTAGGGTCTAGGGTTTAGGGTTTAGGGTTTAAAGTTAAGGGTTTAGGTTTTAGGCAGGAAGCCCAAACCAATCAAAAAAAAGACCTAAACCGTACACCCCAAACCCAACAAGATATAAGGCCTAAACCCTAAACCATATGTATGTATATCTATGTCTATATGGTAGTTTCCTAAAATGAAGGGACCCCAATGTAGACCCCAAAATACTGTAATCC
>CAJNIZ010037480.1:50456-66820 GCA_905231905.1 Symbiodinium pilosum
TTAGGGTTGGGTACTGCCCCCACTCTGCTACAGTTGGAGAATATTCATGATATAGATTTATATAGCCCGTAAGATGACTTCTAGCGTTGTTGGGGCTCTGAAAAGGGGTAAGGGTTTAGGATTTAGGGTTTAGAAGCTCGTGGTTTAGAGGTTTAGGGGTTGGTTTCGGCATCTAGGGCAGGGTTCGGCCTGGAACCCTAATGTAGACCCATGATTGATACACCCCCTCGTTTTAAGGGCTGTAATTTAAGGATCTGGTATAATCCCTAGTAAGGGGGGGGGTTATTAATCAGGGGTCTGGGTTAAGCCTTAAACCCTAAACCCATCCTTGAGATAGCTAGTTTTTTTTGACTGCGCCCGTAGGTAGAAGGCTTTGCCAACGACATGCGCCAGGCCGGGCTAGAGATGTGCCTCGATCGTACTTAACCCTTACATAAACCCAGTTCATTGTAGTTTCCACTTTTTTCCATTTGATGCACCATTATTGGGGTAATATCCCTGTACCCCCCTTAAAGGGACCTAGGGTTTCTCATTTCATTTTCCATTTTCTTTTCCATTTGATTCTTCAATGGGCATTTTTCGGGTTGAAGTTTTAAGGTTTAGCACCCAGTCACCTGGAAGTGAATGTGCAAAGCCTTAAAGCATGAATCCTCGAAAAGAGCTGCTGGAAAGGAAGTTTGTAGGTCAGGGGGTTCAGGGGTATTTAGAAGAAGGTTTACACAGGGAGTGCATGTTGTTTTACAGGGTGGGCATACATTGCTTTGGTAGGGTTACACGTACACCAAGTTATAACAAATTACACGTACAATCTTATAAATTCAGCTGCGCATCAACCGCATGTACTCCCCCCAAACGTAGACAATCCTCTGCCCCCCCCCCCTCCCGTATTTGCTTTGGCGCGTATTTCGGAATCTGGCCAAACAATGAATGCTCGCTCTAGCTAAGCCCTAGATCCTTCGGAATGTTCTTGCTGTACCTACCCCCCAACATTTAGTGAGCGGATACTTCCTGTCCGAACCCCACACCGTACACCCTGAACCCTCAACCCTAAATCCTAAACCCCATTGTCTTAGGAATGAATACTTCCTGTACGCCTTGCTCTTGGCCTACGCCGGAGCAAAGCCTCGCCAGAGTGGAAGGGCTGAGGCCATGTTGCTGACGTAGGGTCTAGTTTTCTGGGATGAGAGGTTGGCATTCAGAGTTTGAGGTTTTGGTCCCCCAAAAACCTCCCAAAATGCTGAAGTGCCATGCGCCCCAAAAGAGCTGCCCGAGCATACGGGAATCCCCCCCCGCGCCTCAAGCGAAGGGCGTTTTGCATGCCGAGGACCTCTAGCCTGTCTCAAGGTTTCGGCAAGTCAGCTTACTGAATGCACGGCATCCCGGGAAAGGCCTGTAATATGCGGAGGCCAGGCGTGATGACGCGACGTCTGATGTGAGATCGTCTGTTACTTCAACTACTCTTAGTCTTGTTAGCACTGTGGTAATTATTATTGTTATTATTATTATTGTTGTTATCATTACGTACTATTACTGTTGTATTTATTTCTGCTACCACCATTGTTTCTGCTATTATCCTTTGCCGTGTTATCACTGTTATTACTGTCTGTTTCATTGTCAGCATTGTTGTTCTCACTGTGATTACACAGACCCATTCGCGGCGGGGCACGGGTGGGATGTGGAAATTTGGAAGTCTGTGAGCACCTAGAGGGATTCGCCACAACCTGTTACACACAATATAGAAGCCTGAATAACCACCGACATTGTTCCCAATATCCCAATTTAGTTATTAAAACATGCACCAAACCCTATTCGAATTAAACAGGCGTCCCGCGCAGGCCGACAGACTTGGAAACTCGTCCCGTCTCTTTTGCCCCAGTCTTGTACGGCGTCGTGGCCCCATTGAAATCCCTACAGTGTTGTTTCAACAGCAGTCTAGCAGCAAACCCTAAACCCTTAACTCCACAAGTGTAAAAAAAAGGTTCCAGAACACTTCGCCTCTTCTCCCCAAGGGTTCACCTACTTACTATGCCCATCTCCGCCAAGTGGTGGCTTTCTCACCCGCACCTTTCTCTTAGTAGCATGGGATTGAAGGAGTAGATATAACGAAGGGATCATTCTAGTCCTTGTGCAGCCCGTTCCCTCATTTCACACAACCTGCACTCTCTACCCCTGACACTTAAGCCCTGAAAGCTTTCCCCCCACACCCCCAAACCCCTGAACCGCCGAGCCTAGCCTGTACCGGAAAACTACTTGGAGGGTCAAGGGGGTTTGGTTGGTAGACTCATGACCCCTCTCGGCACTCTCGGCCATATCATAAACTTTCACTTGCTTATCCCCATCATTAACCTGCCTGTTAAGTTCCCTCGACCTGAAACCCTAACCCTAAATTGCTCGCTAAGTTGTCTAGGCCCCAAACTTTGTTTTCCCGGATCTTCCAAGTACTTTGCTTGCCAGGCAGCCTTCCGCGAGGCGCACGCCAGAGGCCTGGAGGCCAACAAGCATGCCCCTGGCCTGAAATGGGATAGGCGGGATATAACCCTAAGCCATGAGATCCAGCTTTCAATTTTTAGGGTTTTGGGTGAAGGATCAGGGACTAGAGAAGCCTGATGCCCTAAACCCTACGTATAAGTATACCCCCAAAAGGATCCTAAACCCTGACCCCTAAGCCCTGAATCCAACCTTAAAGTCTAAGTAAGCCCTAGGCTTTAAACCCTAAGCCCTAAGCACTACAACTCGATGTGTAGTTCAGGGTGACTAGAGCCCAAGTGGAATTGGCGCTGACAACCCAATCATAACCATAGAATTCCGGGGGCTTGTAAAGTACGAGTCATAAGTGGGTTATATTTGCCGTAGACCCTAGATACCCTTACGTAATCCTATATCACTCCTCTATAATCCGTTGTAGGTGGATTAGGTTGCTTACCCCCAAAACCCTGAATCCAAGCAAGGTGCTTACAGCTCTGGGCCGGGCCCTGGGCCGCGGCCGCGCGGCCCAGATTGCATCTTGCCTAGAGTTTAGGGGTTAGGGGTTTAGGGTTCAGGGTTTCCGGTTATTTAGGGTACATACCCCTTTTAGAGGGCTGGGCTATATGGGGACTCTGTTGGGGGAGATAGAGGACATAAAGTGTTTAGGGCTAAGGGTATATACTGTCCCAAACTGACGTGAAACCCAAACAGGGCCCTATAAAAAGGTTACAGCCCTAAAAAAGAAAGAAGTTTAGGGTATAGGGTTTAGGGACGGGAGCCCGAAAAGAGGCCCTTTTTAGACTACTGTGCTTTGAACATGGGGTATTTTTGGTTCCATGTGTGGCCGAGACCTTATTCCCGAAGCGAATGAGGTCCGGGACTTGGGCCTGAGCGATTTGCCGGATGAGCGGCGACGCCCTGCAAAGTGAGCCCCAGCCCAGCGTCCCCCCAAAACTGAGGTTCCCCTTTTCCTGGGTTGATTAGGGTCTAGGGGGTTCAGGTTTAGGGATCAGGGTCTAGGGCTGTAAAGTTATAAAGTTAAATCGTATTCCCATCAAGAGCCGGTTTCGGAGTCTCGGTTTCTAGCTCCAACCCTAAACAAGTAGTCCCTTACAAAGGCTATAGGGTGTGGGCGCTCAGGCTTCAGAAGCCTGGAGCCTAAACCCTAAACCCTATAGTAGTCCCCTATATAATCCCCTATGTACACCCCTTTAAGGAATTTCATCCCTAAACCCTAAAACTGGACCCACTGCGTGGGCTTCCTCAGTTTCGGGAAGGGGCTGTGGCCGATCAAATCCTCTTCCCCTAGTACAAGAATGACGCACTCCCGAAGAACACATATTCTCAGTGCAGGATTTAGGGTTTAGGGCTATACTATACTGGAAGCTTTCTATGGTATGGAGGAGGGGGCTGTTGATGTTAAAAGGGGAAGGGGATCACGCCCATGGAAGCTTGATTTACCCATAACAGGTTCAAGTATTTCAGAAGCCCTGGCTTTTTATTGAACACGTGGGTCTTCTTTATCCACCCCAAACTTTTATAGTAATTATATGTAATTATGGCAAACATTTCCCCAAAGAGCTCCTTTCTTTTTAGAGCTTCGATGTCCCACTCTAAAGTGTTGGAAGCCTTATTCTGGGGACGCCAAAAACATTTGTCATTTTGACGGCTGTCCACTTCTCATGATTAAGACCCAGATGTAAGAGGCTCATCTTCGCTTGCAATTGCTGCCTGAAACTCTTTGAGGGTTTAGTGTTTAGGGTTTAGGGTCATCAACCGCAGTCTTCAAGAGACCTTTGCAAGGCTTGGGGGGCCCACTGCATGCCTCTTTGTTCTCGAACTCTATGAACTAGGGATCCTTATTTAACTCCTCCAGGTTAGGGTGTAGGGTTCAGGTTTTGGGGTTCAGGGGTAACAATCCCCCTTCCCGATGTCAAAAGTCTGCTCCGAGAGAAACGCCCCGACAGTGCCCTAGACCTTAGACTCTCCTTCAACGGCGCGTCCTAAATCCTCCCTTGTGCTCAGCAAGCAGTGGGAGGATGGTTTAAAGAATGACTACAGGGACAGCTATTGGGATCCATTCTGTCATTCCTTGTTGAGTGTGTTCCCAAGCGCGTTGACAGCCCCCCTGCCAGAACCCTGATTCTTCCTATGGGCTGTTTCCACTGTTGAGGTATCGTTTTAGAGTTGAATTGTATCCTTATGTTTATGGTTTGGGGCGTTTCGATTCAAAACACGAGCCGGCCGGTCATTTCGCGCATCACCTTTGTGCAGAGATGATCCTTGCCAACCGGCTTTTCAAGCACTTCTGTGGACTTTCATGCCCTGCCGAAGAAATTACTGAAGCTCGGGCGCACCCTAATCTCTAAACCCGAAACCTCAATGATGCACAACAGTGCCCGAGCTTCAGGCACTCCAAGTTCATACTGTGTAGACACAGAAAGCACTGACTGCCAAAACTAGCGCGGTTAAAGTGTCAGATGCCGTCAAGTTGCAGGGACAGAAGAGACGCAGCCAGTAGCAAGCGAGCCAGTGGTCACTTGCACTATCATGACGCATAGGTCCTAACATGGAAGAATATTTTTTCCTTCAACAGGACAGTTGTGTCTATGTCGGACGTTTTTGGAGTTCTATGTTGGGAGAGCATTTGCCCTGGTACCACCCTAAACCCTAAACCCTAAACCCTAAACCTAAACCCCAATTTCCCAGCTTCGGAATTCGACGTTTTTGCATTCTGGCCAGCAATCACAACTCCTTGAATCCCGAAACCTCCAACCTCAAAACCCCTAACACCCTATAAGGGTTTAGGGTTTAGGGTAAGCCTCAGCTTTGAAGCCCCAAACGCACCAACTCTCCAGCGCACTAAGCTCCTGAAACCCTTGAGCCCCAAAACCTACACCGCTACTACCCCTATTTCCTCAGCCTATGTATCCCCTAACCCCCCAAACCCCCTCTGAAACTATGCATATACTATGCACCCTATTTCTCCTTGAAAGGGCCTCTAGAAACCTCAAAACCTTCAAGTCTCCCAGAAACCCCTAAACCCTAGAACCCTAAGCCGTAAACCCTAGAACCCTAAGCCTTAAACCCTAGAACCCTAAGCCCTAAACCCTAGAACCCTAAGCCCTAAACCCTAGAACCCTAGAACCCTAAACCTTGAAGTCTCCCAGAAACTGCAGGGCCCCGAAGAGGCTCCTGAGTTCGGCGAGACCTCGCAGCAGATCCCTCAGATTTTAAGTTCAGGGCTTGGGGGCTTAGGGCTTGGGTTCAGGGTTTAGGGTTTAGGACTTGGGGCTTAGGGTGTATGGATTTGGGTTTAGGGTTCATGGTTTGGAGTTTGGGGTTCAGGGTGTTATAGTAACCTCACCTGACCTCATCCCAACTGGCAGGCTTCAAATTGAAAATAGTTTTGCCACGTTCTTACTTCAGGTTTGCAATTGTCCAGGTGGCACGTTGTGATAACGTTGGGGTTTCCTGATTGTTGTGTGCAACGGAGCCTATTTATGAGCGGCTTTTAGGGGCCTGGAAGGTACGACCCAGTTATTCGTAGTTGTCCAGTAGGATTGGAGGTCTAGGCCCCTTTGATGTGGGTCGCGGGTTTAAAGTTGAAGGGGTTCTCCTTGATCATCCCAAAGCCCTAAACGCGAGTGGGGCTGGTGCTTCTTCTGAGTCATTCAGTATATAGAAAATCCATCAAGGACATGAACCTACAACTGTCATTTATATCCCAATGACGAACTAATCTTTAGCGTAGGAAAGAGCTTGTCTTGAGGTCTCTTGCCACAGCTATGACTCCACCCTCAAGTCCAAGACTTTGGATCTCGTGGGTTCTATCGAAGCCCTGAACTCTGAAATCAACAAACCCTGCCCCCTCAAAACCACAACTCTATGCTGCCAGCCAGAAAATGATGTTGGGAATCAGGGAGTACAATCCCTACATAATCTATATATGATATATTACCTTATTCCCTACTACCCCCCGTAACATAAGGTTCTATTTCAATGCCACTACCGGAGAAAGCAGCTGGGCAGATCCGCGTCAGCTTGTAGACTTCGACCTCCGGTCCTTCAGCTCGCATTGGAGACTTTAACGTTTGCGGTTTGGGGTTTAGTTTAAGTTTTAGGGTTTAGGGTTTAGGGTTAAGTTTAAGTTTTAAGGTTTAGGGTTTAGGGTTAAGTTTAAGTTTTAAGGTTTAGGGTTTAGGGTTTAGGGTCTAGTTTAAGTTTTAGGGTTTAGGGTTTCGGGTCTAGTTTAAGTTTTTGGGTTTAGGGTTTAGGGTTTAGTTTAAGTTTTAGGGTTTAGGGTTTCGGGTCTAGTTTAAGTTATTGGGTTCAGGGTTTAGGGTTTAGTTTAAGTTTTAGGGTTTAGGGTTTAGTTTAAGCTTTAGGGTTTAAGGTTTAGTTTAAGTTTTAGGGTTGAGGGTTTAGGGTTGAGTTTAAGTTTCTGGATTTAGGGTTTAGAGAACTGTGAGGGTTAGAGAACTGTGAGGGTCATACAGTTCCCAATAGTGGACAAAGAAGTGGACAGGAAAAGGGAAATTGATATGGAGACTGGGAATATATAGTGGGTTATCGGGGTTGAAGAAAATATGTTAAGTAAACTGGGTTGCTGTTAAGGAACTTAAATTAAGTTACCATAATGCGTATATATCCCAATATAGTAACTTAAATTAGGTTCCTTAACAGCAACCCAGTAGAGTGTTTGTTCCGGGCCTGAGGAAGATTTAAAGTACCTTGTCCAGGTCTTTCCTGAGATAGGGATTTCCAAAATATTGGAATCCCGTCTTGAGGTGCACTTAAGCTATCGAATTATTGGGGTCTCTATTGGTGTCACCTAATTCTGGACATTGTCAAATAGATCTACCCTTGCAAGAACGGCAATCCCACATTCCATTTCATTTTGCATTGTCTTTCCCATCTGGTTCTGTATTATAGTCGTGTCCATGTTCTCTTCCACTCCTTCTGTAATCCCTGAATAGGTAACTCGTTAGGCTTCCACATTAGACCTTCCCATTTGGTTTCTCGACTATTGAGAATTAGAAGCCCTAAGCCCTAAAGCCTTACCCAAGTCCCTGGGCATGGGTTACGAGGACCCCCCACCCTGTAATAGTGGTATAATAGGAATATAACAGGACCCTAATATGATCCTTATTATCCCTTATAGTCACTATTACTGGGTGGGGGGTCCACTTAAGTTATAGAGTTCTTACTTTGCGGTTAGGGTCACCCAAATCGCTATATTTCAAGCCCTAAACCCTAGAGTCCCTATGTCATCCCTACATCATCCTTACACGGACTCTAAATTGTATACAATAAAAACTATATATGTCCACTGTGACCAAAATCGTCTTATCACAAGTGCTTCAGCCACTATAGTATCCCCCGCAAAATCTACATATAATCCCTATATGGCCCCTAGACCCTAAACTTAAAACCTTCAATCCGCAACAATCTCTGTATACCCTGCTGTTACCAGAAGCTTCTTCTTACAGACCTTGTATGCTAGTTTCCCTAAAGGGGGGGACCCCAGTATAGAACCTAATCTACTAAGATCCTTATGCTAGGGACCCTCAAAACGGTACCCGTAATATGAGAATCCCCCCCCACCTAA
The DNA here is from genome assembly GCA_905231905.1 of Symbiodinium pilosum. NCBI lineage: Eukaryota > Dinophyceae > Suessiales > Symbiodiniaceae > Symbiodinium > Symbiodinium pilosum. The sequence continues at coordinate 58,534 of CAJNIZ010037480.1, forward strand.
CCACTGTTAAGCCATAGTCTTCTGTTTGCCGAAAGCTAATCTCATGTTGGAACCATGGGCTCCTAGTAAACGCCCTTAGTCCTGGGATCCTTGTATACCTACTATATGCCCTATGTACCCTTAAGGGTCCCTAGAGTCCCCCTAAAAGGCCTAAGGGCCCATGTTAGGGACCCTAAACCCTAAAACCTCAACCCTAAAAAGGTTGCGGCATGGCATACTCTCGGAGTGCATGGCCGCCTTCCGCGCGCTGCAGTCTAAGAAGTGAGGGTTTGGGGTTTAGAGTGGGTTAGGCTTTAGGGTTTAGGATTTAGGGTTTGGGTTTGGGGTGGAACCCCCCAAATAGATCTGACCCTGGAGCCGAAACCGTCAGGTCAGAGGATTTATGCCCAGGCTAAACCCCAAACCTCCGGTGAGTAGCATTTTTAGCGTGGGTTTAAGTGTGTACATACATATGTAAATATGAGCTATAGTCTAAACTCTGTAAAGGGGGTTCTATAGGGGACTATATAGGGGTTCTGAAGGGGGTTCCTTCGAGTGTAGACTTTAGGTCATGTATCATACACGATAGTCGGCAAGATCGAGGAAGGGTATATCATTCTTTCGTCTAGCAGTTTCTGAGCATAGTACAATTTTCTTGGTTCAACCACCAAAAGCACTACTCAGGGTCCATTAGCAAAGGCCACTTCCCAAGTTGCACCATTAAGCCATTGAATCGCAGGGACTGACTCGCATAAGCGTAGTATCATTCAAGAAGACTCCTAAACAATTGGGGAGCTGCTTAGGCATTCCTTGCCAGACGAGTCTTCAGAAGGTGAGCTGAGTCTTGGCTGCACTAGGTGAGGGGCAGCTGCGGAGCGAATAGACAGGGCTCGGGATTTCGGAGTCTTAAACCCGAAGCCCAAGGGTACCCTAAACCCTAGACCATTACTTACTTTGGGCTATTTGGGAAGCCTAGAACAGCGCATTGGGACCAACGAGGGCACACCTGGACCTGAAACCTGAAAGCGGGGTATAGTCAAGTCTCTCAATATTGAAATCTGCAAGAACCAGAAGAGAGGATAATGGTAATCCGAGCCCCTCCAAATTCAGACACTTTTTGGGGTCATAGGATGTTTGTAAAGAGTCCTCTTTGGGGGGTTGGGGTCCAGGATTTCATTCGCAAATTAAGCCCCGACCTGCAGGAGCAGCCACGCTGAACGGGAGAGCTCCGCGCAGGAGCACATGTATCGGCTCTTAGTCAGTTCCCAGCACTTACGGTTCCACCGTAGAAACCCTAAACCCTTACTGGGGTTGTAATGGGATATGTATGGATGTTTGGCGCCTCAGGGCTTGTAAAGAAAGCATTTGGGTCTGTTTTTGTGGAGAGCAGTCCAGGATTATAGTACTTGAGGAAGCATAGGTACCCATGAAGTATGTTGATCTTCTGCTTTAGGTTGTACCTGCCTGATGACAAGGATGTTATCTCACTTTGTTCAACCGCCAAAAAACATCCCTCAATTAGAAAAAACCTTTGGGCAATGCCCCTACCCATGAACAACTGGATAATATTCAGAATATATCATTATATAGAGCCCTTTAATATGACCCCTATTGTATACTTTAAATGGGTGAGGGCACGATCCCCCTAAACCCTAAACCCTAAGCCCTATTGTGGGGTTGTACTTGCGGCCTCAGGAGCTGGATTTCCGCCAGCTCCTAGGGACCCTCCGCTTGCCCTTGCGGCAGCTTGCCCGGGCCCCTGGGCGCAGGGCTTCGCACATTTTTTGGTTTGAGGGGTTGTTGCTAACCCCATCTCCCAAAATTAGGATCGTATACTTGTGATATGGTTACAAGAGTACTAGAGTCCTACCGTTGAGCCGACATTGGGAAGTTTGGAGGTTTACTCTGTTTTGGAGATGTTTTCGGGAGGTTTTGAAGGGAGTATCTTTTTGTTTCTAGCAGCAGGCTGCAGCGGAGAGGGCCATCTCTGAAATTAGCATGAATGCATTTTCGATTTGAAGACTTGAATGCAGAAGCCTCCGATCTCGGCAAATATTCTGAATGTGCTTGGACATCATGGATAGTTAGTTACACCTGGGGTGACCGTAATAGGATGTCATTTTCATTACTACTTGGAGCCGTATTTGGGCTACGTATGACCCCGGTGCAAATCATGCATGAATCTGGAGTGTGTAACCCTGGTACTGCTCTTCGATTGGGATCGCAGTCTGGATACTAGGTGGGGTCATCGACTTTCACTTGTTCATGCTTTGGGCCAAGGCTAGGTGGGGTTTCTCAAAATTTTCCTGGCGGGGACCCCTTCGTCCCCATATCATTCCAAGTGTTCCGGCGGCCTCAGAGGGGTACCTCTATTTCGAGAAATTCCCAAAGATGAGGACAGGAACGCGTTATTCTGGAGTCCGGAGACTCTCAAGGGCCTCTTGTTTTGGCAAATTGTATGAACTACCAGGGCTTGCCTTTGCTATCTTCTTCGCCTTACCCACATGGCTCACAAGCATGATCGTCCGCCAGACAGGTGGAGAGCCATCACACTGCTGGCCGGGTGTGGGGCAGCACATGGGGAGTTGCCAAGGCGTAACTTCGGAACTTGCACCTTGTGGCCAACGTGCTCACAGCAGTGCATGACGCCTGCAGTGGGTGCATGACAGCAAGACGATGCGCAAATGTGCTTGCTGGGGGTGCCCAGTCCTGGAGATTGGCCTGTGTGGCAGGGAGGGGAGGCCTCAATGTCTGTTGGCTTGGTGCAGGCTTGTGTGGCATTGCATTCCATGGTGAACTAGAAGCAGAACCAGTTCCGTGACATGGAAGAGTTTGATCGAGCTGTCATCGCTGCCATTTGTGTAGTTGTAGATGGAGTTGTTTTGCTGCGACGTGACGTGGGCATTGGGTGTGTAGAAACTCTAGTTGTGCAGCTGTTGCAGCATTCGATCGCAACAAGTTGCTATGTTCTTCGCCTTACCCACATGGCTCACAAGCATGATCGTCCGCCAGAAAGGTGGAGGGCCATCACACTGCAGGCCGGGTGTGGGGCAGCACATGGGGAGTTGCCGAGGCGTAACTTCGGAACTTGCATCTTGAGGCCAACGTACTCACAGCAGTGCATGACGCCTGCAGTGGGTGCATGACAGCAAGACGATGCGCAAACGTGCTTGCTGGGGGTGCCCAGTCCTGGAGATTGGCCTGTGTCGCAGGGAGGGGAGGCCTTAATGTCGGTTGGCTTGGTGCTGCCTTGTGTGGGCATTGCATTCTATGGTGACTTAGAACCAGTGCTGTGCCATTCGACGTTTGCCCGGCACATTTGTTACTAGGTCAGAGTTGTATCCTAAATGGTGACCCTTACAGCCGGCTTCTTGCGGAGTCCTGAAGAGGGACTATTCCAGAAATCACACGGGTCCTAGTATAGTTTAGGGTATCTTCATTGATTTAAGTATCTTGAGCTCTCTGTTTTCACCCTTGCCCCCCAAGCCCGAAGCCCATACCTAAACCCTCACAAACCCGGAAATCCTAAATTACATGATATTCCAGCTTCCATTTGCTTTTCCATTCCCCTATACACCCCTAACATGAGCTATAGTCTAAACTCCAAGGGGGCATATAGGAGATTATCTAGGGGACAATTACAGGGTTATCGTGGGGGGATACCAGGAGTCTAGACTAAACCCTAAACCCTTGCTGCTGCCAGGAGAAGGCAAAGGATGCGGCGTTGCCGGGCATGAGGCCTCCGCATGCCTTGAGCACAGGCCCGGCACTTGGCGTTTAGGGTTTAGGGCATAGGGTTAAGGGTTTGGGGTTTAGGGTTTACGCGTCCAGGGCGTAGGGTTTAGGGTTTGGGGTTTAGGGTTTAGGGTATACCAGGGCAGATATAGGGACCTACGGGCGCAGCGGTCTACGTTGTAGGGATTTATGTGCATACGTATAGGGAACTACAGGGATATGTGGGGACATACGGGACATATGGGGATGTACATATATATGTATACCATAGATATATATATATACATATATATATATATCTACATATCTATATGCAGATGTTCACACATGTACATATATGTATATATGTATGTAGGTAGGTAGGTAGGTAGGTAGGTAGGTAGGTATGTATGTATGTATGTATGTATGTATATGCACACAGGTATATACGGGACAGATGGGAATCCATCGTACGTGTTTCAGGAGCAACTTGCTGGGTCTACTATTCATCGGAAGGTACCATACATACAAGGACCCCAATATAAACCCCAAAACGCTACAGTCCTTATTATAGGGACCCCGGAAATGGCACCCCTAATTGTGGTAACTCCCACATACCTACATACCTACATACCTACATAGCTACGTACCTAAGTGGTCATCTCTAGCCGCCTCACCTTGTCTCCCAGATTTTGCAGGCAGAGCTGGGTTGCTGTTCAGGAACTTGAATTAAGTTACCGGAATATGAGCATGTAGTAAAAAGTGGGCTTTCCTTATCATAGTAACTTGTTTCAAATTGCTTAGCAGCAGCCCAGTAAACCCTAATCCTGGAAGCGAGCCAGACTTTCCCGTGCCACAGGTGACGACACTGTCCGCAGTTCGATGTTGGAGCCCTAGGCGTGGGATGGTGGAAGTCTGGCAAGGCAGCTGCAGTGGTATGTCACAGCAACGTATTAGGGTTTAGGGTTTAGGGTATGTACGAATTGTGCACTGAGGTCTGTCGGTAATCGCCCTGCATTATTCCTCTATGAAGTGGGGGTATGCCCTTTGATGAAAAGGGAGGTTACCCCCCCAACCTATCACCCAATTTCACCCTAAACACTAAACCCTAAACCCTAAACCCTAAACCCTAAACCCTAAACGATGGGGCCTCCCCCCTAACTTTTATAGACATGTGTGACAAGGGGAGGTTGGGATGCTGGAAGGGGGTTGGGTTAAGGTTTAGGCTTCAGGGCTGAGGATCTAGGGCTTAGGGTTTAGGCCTTAGGCTTTAGGGCTTAGGGTTTAGGGCTTGGGGCGTGGGAGGATGGAGGGCGAGTTCCTCCGAGAGCAGTTTTCCGCGACCCAAAACGGGGAAATCCCTTGTTCGGGTCCGGCCGAAACGCTGGCCGGCGCGTTTACCTTCCCCTTCGCTTTGGGGTTTAGGGTTTAGGGTGTAGGGTTTAGGGCTTGTGGTTTAGGGTGTAGGGTTTAGGGCATCCCTGCTCAGCCTTCCTAGTGTTTTCTGCTCGTGGGGCTGGTGCTTCCTGTCTTAATGTTCCTTACTACAAAGTAATAGATGAGCTGGAGTCTAAATTCCTTGAAGGGTGTTATATAGGGGATGATACAGGGGAATACTATGGGGGCTGCTAAGGGGGATACTAGGAGTTTAGACTTTGGCTCAGATGATGCTAGTAGGACATAGGAGTGGAACAGAACAACCCAGACCCCTGGGAGGATCTAGAAACTAGATCCCCTATATAGGCCCATTATAACCCCTATATAATCCTTATATAGTTTCACATATGGTTCTAGGGGATCTAATTTTTAGATCCCTTTGGGGGTCTGGGAATCTACTTAGTACTACCATGGTTACACACGAGCTGCAGCTGCCGCCGCCGCTGCCGCAGCTGCTGGCCCTCCTGCCACTACCATTATTTTTTCCTATTGCTATTAACATGACATTCCTATTAGGATTACTGCTGACCCCCATAATGATTATATTTGTCATTCCTCCTAATATCATTGCTTGTTGGTGACATTACTAGTATTATTACAATTACTCATTATTATTACTATTACTACTAATATTACTATTATAATTATTATTCTTCTGGTTATCATTAGTAGGGAGTGAACCAGTGGAGCGCAGGTCATACAGCCCCGGGGCCGAGGGTCATGGCTAAAAATAGGGGAACTCAACTGCAGGGTCCCCCGCCCCCCACAGCCCCAACCCCTCATTCTATGGAGACTCGTGCAGCTGCCTGGTGCTTAACTCTCCCACATGGTATGAAGATAGATCTGGCTACAAACCATTTGGGGGGGGCGGGTACCCTCACACCCCTTTTCTGACAGGGTCTTTTGGCATGTAGCTGGGTATGTATTTGCACATGGGTGGGTGGATGGGTAGAGGGATTGATGTATGTATGCCTCGGTGCGGGTCATGATTTGGTTTCCCATCTGTAGACCTCTTTTTCTTAGTATTGGTACTATTCTACTACTTGTATTGTTATTATTAGTATTCCTACTATTCTTAATCGTCATCATGAGTATGCCTGTGATGGCCAATCGGACATTCAGAATAGTAATGTCTCTAGCGGGAGCCCCTGTGGAGCCTCTGTGTAGCTCCACTTGGTCGACCATGGTAAGTTCGAATCTAATTGGTGGCCCTTGAGCTAGCCCTAGATTCATGAAAAGGATATGTGATTGATTGCGATCGAGGTTCGCGTCTGTGAGCTGACTGTTTGCTACTGCTCTTTAATAATAATAGTAATACTAGTAATAGTAATAGTGATAATAATAATAATGATAATAATGATAGTAATACACTTGCTATTGTTTGTATCATGACTTTGACTACTAGGAGCCCTAAATCCTAAACCCTGTGTGGAGTGTTCTTGAGGTCATACTTGACAGCGCGATCCACAGTGACAGAGGACGGAATGACACCACACATCACCTGGGACCTCGCCTTCTTGGGATGTTAGGATGAGTTGAAGACTGGAGAATCATACTGGGTTGCTGTTAAGGAACTTAAACTAAGTTACCACAATGGGTATATATAGTAAATAATAGGGTTTCCCCAATATAGTAACTTAATTTAAGTTCCTTAGCATGAGCTATAGTCTAAACTCCTTAAAGGGGCGTTATATAGGGGTTACTATAGGGGACTATTATGTGGGTTATTAAGGGGGATACTAGGAGTTTAGACTATGAATCAAAAGGAAGACGCTTTACGGTTTTGGGGCTTAGGTTCGGACTTAGACTTATGGAGGGGATGTAGGGATGGGATACAGGGCCGCAGTGGAGAATCAGACGGAAAAGAAGCTAAAGATCAATTGTTCTATGGCGGGGTTAGGTCAGGGATTGTTACCTGGTGGCTTAAAAGAACAAGAACAGGGCTCTGGGGTACATCGTACTAAACTTATTTGAGGATTATCAGTGAATCGAGGGGCTGAGGCTAAACCCTACACCCCAATCGAAGTCAACGTTGTCGTCGTTCCAACCTGTACCAGCCCGTTGCAGCAGGGAGTGTTCTGAGGGGTGTAACGCCTGCTTGTACAAGCCTTTCCGACTGCTGGACGGGAGGAAAAGAGGCGCCATAAGCAAAACCTAAACCCTGAACCGAAAGCTTGAGGCGCGGCCCAAGATTAAAGTGTACCATAGTAATATCAGGGTCCCAGAAAACAATCTTAGTAACTGTTTATTCCCTTTCCGCATAGACCTGTTCGCTGTTGCTTTGTCATGGCGCCCTAAACCCCAAACCCTCAACCCTCAACCCTAAACTCATGTTTGCTCGCAGAGGACCCGCGCACAGATACTGCCCGCCCAGTGAGGTGCGACGGCTTGTGGGGTTTAAGGTTTAGGTTGTTTCAATAAAAAGGGGACCCCAATATAGCGCCCCCCACACACGACACTCCTCAAAAAGGTAACCCTTTGTGGGAGACAATAAGGCGAGTATGTTTTCACAGGGGTTAGAGGGCGGCCGTGTGGGAGGAGATCATGAGTCCCTGTAGTCTAAGGCTTTGTTTTGGGTTTAGGGCTATGGGTAATCTTCCACATGTTCCGCTTGAGGCTGTGCCTTCGGGGCTTTTCGGCACGAGAGCACGGTTTAGTTCCGGAAGTTTGGCGTAAGTATGTTAGGCAAATTCCCTGGGCCCTGCTACGACGGAGTCCTTCTCAGTAGGTGGCTCCTATTTTGGCCCCCTGGAAATTTTCCCTTGGTATTGGGTTGAGGGCAACCCAGATTCCTCCTCTGTAAGTTAAGTAGTCATGCACACCAGCTGGAGAGGCCTCAATAAGTAGAGTAGGGTTTTGGGGTAGGCTACACTGGAGTCTCATATAACTGTTAAAAGGAAAGTCCATTTTTGAATATATCGGCTTCTTCTCCAGTAGATGAGTCTAAACTCCTAGTATCCCCGTTAGTAACCCCTATAATCCTCCCGTATAGAATGCATAACCAGCCTTTAAAGAGTTCAGATAACTCTTATAAGGGGAGCCCATTTTCGAGCTGCGACCCTCAGCTCTGCAGTCAGCACTGCATTGGATTTGCACGCAGAAGGTTTCGATGCAGAGACGACCCTAATCCCCAAACCCTAAACCCTGCAGACGGGTT
>CAJNIZ010037491.1:0-37841 GCA_905231905.1 Symbiodinium pilosum
CCCCCCCCCCCCCCCCCCCCGGGATGTTAGTCATCTGGCTCTACTTCCTTAGGCATGTCCCCAAATACCTCGTACCTTGGGAAGTATGGCATTATTGTAGACACCTCGAACCCTAAACCCTAGAATGCAAGATATCAAGCTTAAACCCTGAAACCTACACCCTCAACTGAAACCTACACCCTCAACCTTAAATCCGTGTATGGTACTCATTTTGGCAAAACAAAGCCGTGCGACATGAGGGTTTAGGGTCTTGAAATAGAGAGCCCTTGTGAGGACCCCTCAGCCTGGATACCCCTAATACACATAAAAATAAAGGCCTAGGCCTGTGTACCCAGTACTCAGAGAATTTTAATAGGTATTTCGGAGGTCTAGGTCTAGGAAGGCGGTTAGAGAAATTGTTCTGAGGCAATGGCTGCTTTTTGCGCTGGCTAGAGTCTGGCTATCCGTTGCCGACAGGCGTTTGTGCTATTGTCAGCCCTTGGTATGAAGTCCATAGACCCTAAACCGGAAGAAAACCAAATGACATGCCTCTGTGAAACAGTGAGGCGTGTTAGGTCGAGGGCTTGATGCTTCAATCTCAAGGATTCCCCAAAGGGTCCAAGGACCCAAATACTAGGGTTCTCTGGCCCAAATACTACAGTATTCATGGTATTTGGGACCTACAACCCTATTATTTGGATCCCTGGACCCTTATATAGTCCCCATATATTTCTAATTCCTTGTTGGGGCAGCGCGGCGTATGTTCGTGTATTCAACATGCCCTTATCTTACGACTAGGGTTTAGGGTTAAGGGTTTAGGGTACTTACGACCCTCAGATCCTATAGGCCCCCTTAAGTACATAGGATGTGGGGTATATGGGGATCTTATTGTATACCCAATGCCATATTCTATCTACTTAAGGAGGACTTCTTTTTATAGTATACACAACGCCATATTCTATCTACTTAAGGGGGTTTAGAACCCTAAACCCTAAACCCTAAACCCTAAACCCTAAACCCTTACACCGCCCCTGAGGTCGGCCAGCTCAAGCAATTCGCCGCTAAAAAACTTGGCTCCTCGCATTCGCATCCTTCGGGAAATCCCTGATTTTTATATGAGGGTTATACTAGAGTTATATTAGAGTTATATTGGGAAAATGGAGAGTTCAAATGGAAATTATTATTTAGGGTTTAAGTTTTAGGGATTTAATAGTATTAATACATCGTAAATCCTAAGCCGTAAACCCTAAACCCTGTTTGGCTGGGGTCTAAGGGCTTAAGCATATAGGGTCTTGGCTTTAGGATTTAGGATTTAGGGCTTCGGGTTTAGGATTCAATGGTTTAGGGGTTAGATTCGGGTCGAAGTACGTGTAGGGTTGGGTTTAGGGCGCGCAGGACCCAACTACGGTTTGGGGTTGAGGGTGTAGGGCGTGCTCGACGTTTGAGTTCCGGGAGGCCCGCGATCACCAGGGGCAAAAATAAAATCTCTAGCCGGGCGGTCATGTTCTAGATCCTAGACTCTAAGTTCGGTAAGCTAGCAGGATGACGGTTTGGAGGGGATCAGTGTTTGGCGCTTAAGGTTTAGGGTTAATTAAGGGGGTGTCTGGGTGTCAGGATTTCGCGTAGTTTCTTGGTGCTTATGTACGCAAGGCAAGTATGAGGCTATCCCGTAGGCGTGTGTTCCATGAAGCTCCCGTAGGCCATCCTCACCTAGTAGTAAACTCTATACCTAGACCCTCAAGTACCCTCAGAAAGCCCGAACAACACACAAATCCCACCTACATCGATCCTTTTCAAAGGTACTTTGGGGGGTCTTAGATGTACCTCTTGCTATGAGACAAGCCCGACCCTGGGGGGAATCAACCCCTAAACCCTAGTCCAAAAATCCTAAAGCCTATAATCCCTAAACCGCATTGCATTCTTGGCTGGTGGAAAACACATAGCTTGCCGGAGCCCTAAACTGTTTTGCATGCAATCCCCTGAGGGTCTGAGGGGCCCAAATAATAGGTCTTTAGGGTTTAGCGTTTAGGGTTTAGGGGTTTAGGGTGCAGGGGTTTAGGGTTTAGGGTCCAAGGACCCAAAAAATGACGATTTAGAGCCCCAATGCTATAATGTTAATGGTATTTGGGCACTAAACCACTATTATCTGGGTCCTTGGACCCTCAAAGACCTCGTTTAAAGACTAGACAAAGAACGACACCCTATCCAGTTTCCGTTTGACTTTCCCTTTTCTTTGCCATTTGCGCATCTGTAGTGCCCTCCCCCCCCCCACCACCCGTCCTTAAACCCTAACCCTAAACCCAAAATGGCCCCTGTGCCGCGATGACGCGCGCAAATCGAGAAGTGTACCGAGTCGTTCGAACCTCTTGCCTGTGGCAGACGTAAAGTCCGAGGGGCTGAACAAACAACTACACTTTAACCTTGTGGATCCAGGTGGAGGTTTCTCAAACCAGGGGTAGTTTTTGGGGGGTGCCCCTAATTTTAGGGATCATTTTATTCAGGGGTCTAGATTGGGGTTCCCCTATTTGTGGAAACTGCTAGGTGTACAATTATAATTTACCCTAAACCCTCAACCCTAAACCCTGAACCCACATTACATACGTCGAGGGCTTTGCATCCCTCTGGCAAAACCTACAGGGACCCCAACAGTAGGTAAAACAAAAAAGAGAAAAGAGGCCAAACAAGTTACAATTCTGTACAACTTGGGGAACCCTAAACCGTAAGCCCTAAGCCCTAAGCCCCTGCACCGTAAACCCTACGCCCTTGACCCCTAAACCCCTAAACCCTGAGCCCCTAAACCCCTAACCCCCAACCCTGAAACCCCTGAACCCTAAACTTAAGCCCTAAACCCTTTACGCCTAAACCTTAAACTCTATGAGCAAGCAAGGCCTGTCTGGGGAAGAGGTTCGTTTCTTGCAAGATGCCCCTTGGTCCTGATATGCCAGGTTTAGGGTTCAGGGTTTAGGGTTCAAGGTGTAGGGTTTAGGTTTTAGGGCCTAGGGTGTAGGGTCTATGGCTTAGGGCTTAGGGGTTTTGGGCTTGCCGGGTGAGGTCCAGCTTATTGGTGGTTCGTAGGGAATGGAAAAGAAAAGGCAGACTACGGTGGATACTAACACTCCTGCATGACCCTATGTACCTGAAACCTTGGGAAAAGGTTTATTCCAAGTATCCCATGCCATAGTTATGCCATTGAGGAATCCCTCTATTACATATCCCTTCATGGCCCACTAACAACCAATAAGTTAACGGGGTTGGGGCTGAGGGGTTAGGGATTTGCAGACGGGGGCCAGATGAAGTCGCACAGTTTGCTTATTAAGTATTACCGAAGGGGTCCAGGCACCAATACGGGTAGTTCCCACAACTAGGTTCCCCTTTTGGTACTCCCAAATTTTGGTTGCCGCCACATAAACCATACCCAAAAAGGCCTTAATTTTGAGAACACCCCATATAGTATGGGTTTGGGGCTGGTTCGGGGCTTGGGGTTTTCTGCTTCAGGGTTCCTACCTAGGTACTTTGGGACCTAATGATGTATAGTATGTTGGTGCTTCGAACTTTGGGGATAGGCTTCTCTGATTTAAGTTCCAATGCTTTGCGGTATTGAAACACCCTGTGTATTAACCCTAAACCCTAAACCCTATAATAACACTGTACATGCAGGAATTCTTTCTTCTCAGCGCTACCTGAGGACTATCCCTTAAAGTAGAAGTTAGGAGGACCCCCCACCCTGTAATAGTGGTATAATAGGAATATAATAGGACCTTACAGTATAATCCTTATTATCCCTTATAGCCATTATTACAGGGGGGGTCCTCCTAAAGTAGAAGGTAGACCTCAGGCTAACTGCTCTCTCAACTGTGTCTTCGAGAAGGACGACTTCGGTGAACGCTATGCTCCCGAATCTACAACACAAAAGCGCCTGCAGGTAGTTATTCATCCAGGAGCGAAAAGACATGCCAGAATTCGTCTTTCATTTCATCCGCACCTTCTTCGGGTTTTCGGGCTTAGGGTTCAGGACTGAGGGCTCGGGGCATAATGCAGAATCATGGATGTCGCAACTGGATTAGTCATGAATAAGTACTGGCACCGCCTTCCAGCATGTCTACGCCTCATCCGACTTTAAGCCGTGGAATCTTCTGTATAATCCCGATGCAGCAATTTATAAAGTGGTACATATATGTATAGTATATGCACGCGCATATCCATATATGCATGTCTACAACCATCTATCCTTACAGTAGGTGTATGCATAGACACAGACACCTACTCTGTCATCATACACATGTGACTGCATCCCTATAGATTTGGCGCACCATATACACGTATTCACATACACATATCTTGTGCTGCGCAGCCATCTCCATCCTAAGCCCTATTTCCCAAACCCTAAACCTCGAACTCTACACCCTAAGCCTCAAACTCCAAACCCTAAGCCGCAAACCCAAAAACCAGAAACCTTAAACTCTAAACACGCTCCGCAATCTTCCATGCGTAAAGCTGCCAAGGGTGAAACCGTCCCCGACACCGCAACTGTTGCTGACCTCCCTGGCACCTCTCTGGAGGGGATCTGGGGTTTAGGGTTTAGGGGGTTAGGGTTTAGGGGGTTTAGGATTTAGGGTTTAGGGGGTTTAGGGTTTAGGGTTCAGTGTGCAGGATTCAGGTTTTAGTGTTTAGGGTGTAGTAGGGATTCATGTTAAATGTTTAGGGTTCGAGGTTTAGATTTTGAGGTTTATGTCTTCAAGCTTGGCATTTCATGACTTAAGGTCGGGGTGCAGGATTATAGCCTTGATTGTAGGTTTGGGCTTTAGGGTTTGGGCTTCATGGATTAGGGCCCTTGTGTTTCTGAGTGCAATTTCTTTACTTAAGGGGTATGGCGCTGTCTGGCGGATGGAGGCAATCTTGCACCACCCGGGCCACAGCATGCTGCAATTTCTTTTTGTACAGTATACCAGGCGGTGCAGGATGTGCTCCATCCGCTCACAACACTTATGCAAAATGTAATTCCTGTATTCCATCACGTGGGTACAAGGCTTCCGCAGTACAAAATACCATGAATATGTGTTGCATTCCTGCGCTGATTGTTTCAATTCCCTCCTCCATACGAGCTCTGGAACCTAACCTCCTTAAAGGGATATAGGCGCGGGGGTATTACAGGGGTGATTAAGGGGATACTAGGAGTTTAGACTATAGCTCATGTACGGGAATGGAAAGGAATGCAAAGTACTATTATTTTTGTCAAGGGTAAGGTTTAGGGCTATTATTATAGCCCCATCCCCGTAACATTATATGATCCCAATATATGCGTAGCAGAACGAGATCATGGGGAGGGGATCAATGTTCAGAGGAACTAATTACCTTGGCCTAACCCTATGATTCCAAGTACCTAAATATGTAGTTTGTATGTACCAAGACCCAACGAGAGTCTGATGCCTGGTACTTGAAAACCCATCACAGTTGGATCCTTGGACCGTAACAGTTGGGTGTGGACAAGGTTCATGGGAGAAGAGATCCGGTGTCCATTGTGACTACTTCTTGGTGATATAGGCCCTGCGCTATGCCCTCAACTTTTGAAAGGGTTTCTTGTCTTTACTTATATGTAGGCCTGGAAGGCTGTAAAGTTCAGCTTACGACTAGGACCCTCCTATTTCTAATCCCAGTCATGACTATACCCATCATCTTCCATGCCATATACTGTATGGATTGCCCTATTGTCCCCTATACTAGCCCCTCTAGGTTCCATCTAGTTAAGACTACTTGGCAAGGTCTGTTAGGGTGGATTTCAGGGTGGTGTAGTATAGGCCAACCCATAAGACCCTGGAGGACCTTGTTGCTCTTTCTCCGGGATCCATCGCCGCAGTCGTAGACAATCGCCTCCCAGCTACACATCAGGAAAAAAGTTTCCAGTAAGGGGGTCTGGGTCTTTTGGTGCCGCTGCTATCCCCACTCGATACACCCCTCGCCCTTTGGTTGACCCTTAATGCGGATTATTTAAGGATAGTTGACTCTGATCAAGGGGAACCAAGGGCTTCATACAGGGGGTGGTAGGGGAACCCCTAAACAATAAGCCTACCGGTGACTTGAGCTGTGTATGTTAGCTTCTGGGGTTACGAGTTTCGGAGAGATTCCTTAGGAAACCATGTGAGGTATTGTCGCTACTAGGCTCATTAAGGGACCCTTAAGAGTGGACGCAGGGGTCCCTCTCGTAGTTTAGGGTTTAGGGGTATAGTCCTGAATGTGTTTCCTAATAAGGGACCCATGCCCATTAAATCGGGTAGGAAATGTTGACTTTGGGTTCTGCCCCCACCCAGTAACAGTCTATATTAGGGGTCCTATTAAGGGCTATATTCAGCTATATATAACCATCTTATAATTATATCCAGCTGTTACTGAGGGGGGGTCAGTACCCAACCCTAAACCCTAAACCCTAAACCCTAAAACCCTAAACCCTAAAACCCAAAATAGTAGTTTCCATTTTCTTTTCCATTATCCCCATATTAACCCAAGGGTGTTTCACTGTAGCTCGTGTCAGGTGTTTCTTGAAATTCAGAGCCCTTCAGGGCCTAAGGGGAGATAGGGATTACAAACAGATTATACTTGGAGGTTCGTTGTACTTATAACCTACTTAGTAACTGTAGTTATAACCCAATTATACCTAGGGTAACTGTGGTTATGGGATTTATAATTGGGTTATAACTACAGTTACTAAGTAGGTTATAAGTACAGCGAACCTCCAAGTAGGGATACCCTAAACCCTAACCCTTAACCCTAACTTGGCATCTAGATTGCCTGCAGATCAGTGGGCCCATAGTGGCCCAGGGTTTAGGGTTTAGGGTTTTAGGGTTAAGCGTTTAGGGATTGACTTTCCCCGTGTAGTTCTTAGGAAAGATGACCGTCCAAAGTGCGCTCCAACAAGTTATTGCACGATATGGTGTTGGCATAGCGAATAGGTCAGGAAATACAAGTTGCAACCAGGTAATATCCTGGAGTCTTCCAAAAATATTGTCTACACACGGCACCTAGACCCTAAACCCTAAATACCCCTAAGGGTCCAAGATACCAAATGAGAGGGTTTTAGGGCCCAAATGCTATAATATTAATGGTATTTGGGCCCTGAAACCCTATTATTTGGGTCCTTGGACCCTTAGGGTACCATACACCAGCCTAGATCTGAGGTATTGTGGTCGCAAGTGGGAGCACCCTGAGAATCCAGTTCGATCAGGGATTGGATTACTCCAAGTCCACGAGGAGGAGCCCAGAGCGTCAGGTCGTAGGATGTTGTGCTGCCACGTGGTTTAGGGGTTATGGGAATAAGAGGGCGTTGATAACCGCAAGCCCCCCAATTTGTTTAGGAGAGATAATGAGGATTTTTGGCTGGGTCTGCTGGGCTTTGGGGTGAATTTCCCGTTGCAGCCACTTATATAATCCCGGTCATAATTCGGGTGCCGCTCCTCTGTGTCACCTTGAAACTCTAATGAAGCGCCAGCGGTTTAGGAACTGACGTTTTGGGGTCAGGGATTGCTGAATTCAATCTTTGAAGCCTCAAACTCTAAACTGGGCATTTTGGTAATTCCAACGCCTCATCTGTTTAGAGGGTCAGGGGACTTGGTAAGTAGGTTAAAAAGCCTCCATAACCCATCTAGTAACCCTAGTTGTCCCCCTTATTAAGCCACTTACTAAGTCCGATGACCCTTCAAGTAATCATGACCCTAAGAGAGTCATATGATAGTCATACGGACCTCATTCTGGTGGTTGGGGCCAGCATCCCCTTGGTTTAGGGCTTCAGGTACACAATATACGGGCATTTCTGCTTGTAATCTTTTAGGACACCACATAATGGCACAAGAGTTGTAATCCAGGAGGGGCGTTATAGTACAGGTCTGATATGGGCCCGTAGGCCTTTTCTACAAGGTTCCTGAAAATATTTTTTTAGTTTCTGTTACCAACAATCCTAATATTTAGCTGAAATTATCATTTCTACTGGGGTTCCAAATCCCCTAATTAGAGTTTTATGTGGGCTCTAGGGCATTCTATGGGTATCTAGTAGGTATATAAGAATCCCAGGGCTCAGGGCCCAGACAAGGAGCCCATAGTTTCAACCTCAATCCTGATTATTCATAGCCGCAGAAGAGTTCTGCATTCTCATGCACAGAAGCTCTTACCCTAAACCCCTAAACCTCATTATCCGCAATGAAATAGCCCGCGGCACCGTACCTGCCATTGCGACGTCCTGCGCAGATGCTAACAAGGTCGAATTCAAGATACCGAGGCTTTCCAATATTAGGGAAAAGAAACGGAAAACATAATGGCGACTGGATCTACATGGTGGGTTGTAACATTGATTTGGGTTCCCGCAATTGATTAGTTGTACCACTTTGGGGGTCCCAGTTAGAAGGAGTCTAGTATTTAGGGGTCTTTATTGGGGTCCTCCTATTTGTGGAGATTACCGACCGGATGTTGTGGTAACATGTGTGTTGCGACGCCCTCAATGCCTTCGAGACCTGAAGCCTAAGCTATAACCTTGAAGCTCTAAACTCTGCACCCAAAGCCGTCGCAGAAGTTTATATCACATCCAAATCCTGTGAACACTTAACCTTGGACCCTGAACCCAAAGCCTCGTGTCTCAAGCCCCCCGAAGACCCAAACCCTGAACCCTGAACTACATATGAGTGTCTAGGTAAACCCGGAGTCCGCCCCAAACCCAAAACCCCTAAACCCTAAACCCCTAAACCCCCAAACCCAAAACTCCTAAACCGTAAACCCTAAAACCCTAAACCCTAAAACCCTAAAAACCCTAAAACCCTAAACCCTAAAACCTTAAACCCTAAACCCTAAATCCCAAAACCCTCGCCACTCCCAGGAGTCCTTATCATATCCAGTGGAATCCAACCGATGCTGCGCACCTCGCTCTCCGTGGGCAGAATATGGCTTGGATCCACGACTTCTCCCAAGGTTTCTTGGCAGTCTGGTTTAGGGTTTAGGGTTTGGGGCTTAGGGTTAATCGGTTTAGGGGTTAGGGTTTAGGGTTTAGCGTAGGCCTTGAAGTGGAATGACGTGTAGGGCGCTGTGTTTATTTACAAAAACCCTACCAGAGTGTTATGGGGATATTCCCAAGGATATATTACACGGACATTAAAATAGGGATATCTAATGAAAGTACAGGGATATGATCTGAACATGGTGGGGATGTCATAGGGATATTACTTACTCTCAAACCCTAAACCACCAAACCTCATCCCCAAACCCTGAACCTTCAAACCCTAAACACTCAACGTCAAACTCTACCTAGAGTATCCTAGACCCCTAAAAAAAGGGTAAAGATACCAACACATGAGGTACACATCTTTTTTATTGCTAGATTAGGTGTTTAGGATTTACGGTTCATGCTTAAGAATTGAGTCTTTTGGGTCGGAATTTTAGGGCTTAGGCTTCAAGTTTCGTTGTTAAGGGTACATTGGTTTCTCTAGGTATAGTACAGGGATCTGCGTGAGATCCTCCGGCGTTCGAGCGAGAGGGTTGTCTGCACGCCAGCTCATGGGATTTGAGCGTCTCAGCTGCCACCTACCTTCAGGACTGCTCGCGTCGCTCAACGCAGCATTGCCCATGGGAATTGGGCTCGCTCTCTTTTTGTAGTGAATCAGTGGATTATGCTATGCGTCCTGGCTTTTGTCGGACGGTCACTACCTTCAGCAGAGCAGTCGGTTCGGGAAAACAGCAGGCGGTAAGCTCTAGACAACCTGATTTTGATAATTCTTCGCAGAGGTCTGTCGGAGTTCGTGCTGCCACAAATGTTGCAAGCGCCTTGGGGGTAGGACTGTACTCAATGCCCTCTCTGTCAAGGCAATTGTTGAGGCTGTAAAGGCCTCCGTTTTAGTAAGGCAACCATAAGCATCCTATTTCAAGCCAAGGCATAAGGTTCTGGCAATCAGAGGTGCGCTGTTCGCCTCTGCAGTTTATGTGGGTTCCATTGCTTGCAGGATATCCTAACTTCAATAAAGACCACCAAGCCCCCACCCCTGAATCTACACCGTCATTGTTTTTTTCTAAGCTCCTGAACTCTAAACCCTAAACCTTTCTGGTTGTTAGTGCGGCATGTCGGGAGGGGTCCCCATGTTTTTCCGGATATACACCCTCAGGGAAATCCCGATAATATTCCTTCATTGCCTTGCACAACAAGTTGGTAAAACCCATATAGGTATACGTATATACATATCATGTAGGCCCCTACATACAAGTCCTCCAAAGAAACTCCTGTATACACGCTGTTTGAGATTATGTTCCAGTCTCCTCTCCGTTTGGTTCTACCCAGTACCCCCTACATCCCAAAACCCCAAACCAGAATTCTCCTTTATAACCCTAGGCCCTAAAAGACCTTGAACCCTAAACCCTATATCCCTTGTGCTCCTAGGCAGAGAAATCTTCACGCGGCCCTGCAGAGGAGGTGCCAACGTCCTGAAGTGGTCCCCGGATGGCAGTGGCCTGGCTTGTCTATGGTTAAGGGCTTAGGGTCTATGGTTTATGTTTTGTTGTTCTTTTGTTTAATCCAAGGCCCTAAAGCCGAAACGCCTGAACCCTCTCGCCCCTATTTTCAGGACGTTGTCCTAGTCGATCTCTCAGGTTTATTCTTCTACGTTTTTTGTTTAAATCGTTGGATAAAAAACTTGTTCCTTTCTCTGCCCTGTGACTGATTTCAATCGCGTAATGCATTTTTGTTCGAGATAATGTGCTGATACCAGTAGCATGCCTGATCAGGACCCCCTCAACGAACTATGGTCAAAACGAGGGCTTATAGAAAGTGCATAGGGTCCATATTAATTTCTATCGTGCCCTTTTGGGTGGCTTCAGAGGGCAGTCAGCCTAAACCCGTACAGCCTCAATCTTAAATGTTTGCACCCCCCAAACTTATCACTCCCCGAAAAAGTGTTTTGGGTTTAACGGAGAGCGGGCGAGTCGATGGTCTTCAAAAATCATACCTACAGTCACTCACCCACTTTCCCTCAAGTACCAGCGAGTTTAGGGTTTTGATGCCTTTTGAGGGTCTCAATGACAGTT
Source organism: Symbiodinium pilosum (assembly GCA_905231905.1). Classification (NCBI taxonomy): domain Eukaryota; class Dinophyceae; order Suessiales; family Symbiodiniaceae; genus Symbiodinium; species Symbiodinium pilosum. Next base: position 11,026 of record CAJNIZ010037491.1, read on the forward strand.
CAGGGATAGGTGGAGACAGGCTGCCGGGCTTGGGAACTGCTTCAGGGTTAAATTGTAAACCCTAAACCCTAAACCCTGGTCAAAAGTTCAAATCGAAACTCGCACAAAACCCACACAAAATTTCCTACCTGAACCCTATACAATCTGTATAAACCCTCCTCCTACCCTCTATTAGGGCCTAAGTACCTACTATTAGGGACCATATATCCCCAATCAAGGGTACAAGGAGGGTCCTGGTAGCAGACTACTTTGGGGGTTATTAAGGGGGAAACTAGGAGTTTAGACTACGGCTCATGTGCTCCGAAGTTCTGTATCCTGATTTCTCGGTCCCACAATGGGAGCCTCAATGTTGCAAACCCGCATTTGGGAGTTTTCTCAAAACACATAGAACCCAACAGTAGGTAAAACAACAGCCCACAAAGCCTTTACAAATTGTCCAAGAGGTCCGTATTTCTACATATTTGTGGGGTTCAAAATTGTCCTATTTAAATCATCCTTCCCTGTTCTGCCAGGCCCCTAACGCTAAGGGTCCAAGGACCCAACTAGTAGGGCTTTAGATCCCCAATACCAAGAGCATTGTAGCATTTCGGCCCTCAAGCCCTCTTATTTGGGTCCTTGGACCCTTGGGGTAACAGCCGCCGTTTGTGAAACCGCCGTTCTTGTTTGTGGTTCCAAGAGCTTTAGGACAAGGTCGTATATGGTAGGGTTCAGGGTTTGGGGTTTCTCAAGAAAGGCAGCTCATGTGACACCAAGGGCTATATGAGCTATAGTCTAAACTCCTTGAAGGGTTTATATAAGGAGATTATACAGGGGACTTCTATAGGAGGTGTTTAGGGGGATACTAGGAGTTTAGATTACAGCTCATATAGGGATTGTAAGGTGATTGCTGGGGTCCCGAGTCGGGATTATATTGAAAAGCTTTTGGGACCCATGAAGTCTACTTGCGTAGCTATCTATCGTGACCTCAGGGCCAGCATGCTCAAATGGGAGCTTCCGAAAAGCAACAATGGTTTTAGTCGATTGGGGTCTATAGTGCGCCCCGTATTTATGGCAAGCCCCCCAAATATGAAAGGTACGATCATCCTTTGGCGGGGTTATAACCCTAAACCCTAAACCCTGAATCCTATTTAGGGTTCAGGTCTCAGGCGCAGGCTAACCAACTGTGATCTTATGGGTCTTCAGTATCTACCAGGACCCTCCTTGTACCCTTAAATTTGGGATATATGGTCCCTAATAGTACGTACTTAGGCCCTAATGGAGGGTAGGAGGAGGGTCTAGGTATAGGGATTTCATAGGGGTTATAAAATGGGTACATATTCGGATTCTATAGTTTCGGATATCTAAAGCCTCCATATTTTGCTATCTGGACACACTAAAACATTGAAGACTGACGTCCTGTATGGCTCTAAGTACCTCATGACTTGAGAATTATGGTATTGCAGTATGCTAGGGTCATGCAGGATGTCTAGTGTCAACAGTAAGGGTCTGACTGACTCAAGTAATGGGTTTGTTCGTCCGAAATACTGAAAGATGACCAGTTTTTTGTACAAAAGAGGCCTGACATTCGGGTACTTCTGATGATGCTACGAACTCTGCATGACCTTTATTACCCTAAGGGTCCAAGTACCTAATAATCATATACTTACCCAAATTCTGTACCATAATTACTATTACCCAAATCCCAAGTACCTAATTATTGGGTACATGGACCCTCTGGGTTAGTATACAAGAGTACCAGAATTCGCAAGGTATACAGTTCTTTGGGTGATAACAGATTTGCTGCATCAACCGTTGGAAACTTACTCCGTGGGATCTGGTACCACCCCTTCATTAAGGAACATACCTAAAATCATACTATGGGTCCTAGTATGGTTTAAGGTATATATCCCTAAATTAAGGGGTTGTGGGCCCCCGGGGTACTTGCCAATATCTAGGGTTTAGTCCTACTGCTAATAGCTGAGGTAGCCTACATAAGGCCAGCTATTAGCTCATAAGCCGGGTTAATCTGTTAGTTTGTGGCATGAACCCTACATTCGGAGTTCTAAGCCCTAAGCCTGTTTACCAAAACCACAAAACCTAAACCCTAAACCCCAATCCTAAACCCTAAACCCCCAACGCTAAATCCTAGACCCTGAACCCCAAATCCTAAACCCTAAACCCTTAGGATTCAAGGACCCAAATAATAGGGATTTAGGGCCCAAATACCATTATTTTTATAGTATTTGGGCCCTAAAACCATATTATGTCTGTCCTTGGACCCTTAGGGTAACCGAAACCCTAACCCCTTAAGTAGATAGAATATGGGGTACTTGGGGATCTTGTTCTAATATACCTAAAGCCATATTCTATCTACTTAAGGGGGACTATCACCCCTTAGGATTCATCATGCTTCCAAGGCAGGCTTGCTCTCGTGTCCGGGGTGATGCACGTGGACGTTTGCGCTCCCTGGGCTCTGGAAGAACGTTTGGGGTGTAGGGTTTAGGGGTTTAGGGTTTAGGGTTCAAGGACCCAAATCATAGGGCTTTAGGTCCCAAATACCATTAGTATTATAGTATGTTTGATAGTATTTGGGCCCTAAAGCCCTAGAATTTGGGTCCTTGGCCCCATAGGGAAGGGATTAAGATTTGGAGTTTAGGGTATGGGGCATGGGGGCTGTTGGGAAATCTGGTGATTCAGGGCTAAACCCTAAACCCCAAACCGCTTATGTGGAGTCTGGTTTAGGGCTTTGGGGCTTGGGGTTCTTGTTTTGGGACGGTTTAGGATTTTAGGGTTTAGGTGTCCAAGCTAATCCGAAGTCCATGGGATCATGTTCAGAGATCCGCATAGCTACTATTATCACGAGGATCACAATACTTTTGGGTGTACCTGGAGCAACCCAAAGAGGAGTAGCAAGTACAACCATGTTACACACACAACCCTTTTCTTTTTAACGGGTACGCTGGCTGCCTTAGGTATCCGAAGGGTCAAAGGACACAAATAATAGGGCATTGGGTCCCAAATGCCAATATTATTCTAGAATTTGGGACCCCTTAAACCTAAACCCCAAACAGTACTTCCATTTAATTTTTCATTATCCCAATATTGCCATATTCTATCTATTTTAGGGTATATGCCATCCCATCATTGCCATTGCCGCAGTTGCAGCTAGCATCAGACATGCAAACTTGGATCTGATACCTTCCCCCCCGACAGCCCTCTGCTTAAAGTCCAGTTGAGCTACCGTCTTAAGTCTGGGTTTAGGGTCTAGGGTTTAGGGGGGTTAGATAGGGGATTATACAGGGGACCTACTATGAGGGTAATTGAGAGGGATACTAGGAGTTTAGACTATGGCCCAGTTGTCTTTGCAGGCCCCTTCTCAAGGTACCCTGTCACTCTTCGGGGACAGTATGTCGTAATCGTTTACATGTATGCTAGTGACAGAAGCAAGAGATGAGGTTACAGTTTAGAGGAATGGGCGAGGAAACTTGTGCTCATTATCCCGTGATGCATTGTAAGAACTTACCCTATGCATGGCTGCCGTTCCCACAGTTTGGCTATGATGAGCATGGTGATCATCAACCTAAACCGGCGTGGTCATGGCATCTTTGCGATGATGGTCGCCATGGTTTAGTCTAAAGCTCCATGGCTCTACTATGGACCCTTCTAGTCATTCTGGTCCAGACCTTCAGCCGTTTTCCAAGGTTTTAGATCCCGCGTGCGACATACGCCTTGAGCAACGGTCGGCGAGGGCCTCAGACTGTTTAAGACAATTTGGATCAGGCTCTGTGGGTCTCCGGGTGACATTCCAACCAACAGGTCCAAGTATCCTTTCAGCAAAGTCTCTATACAGTACAGTATCAAATGTTCTCCAGCAGAGATACTCTGGGCCGCAAGTATATTGATTTAAGTGCTTGGACCCCAGGGATCAACCCGAAACTCCTCTGAGGTGCGGGTGAGGTGGGCTGTGTGGGGTTCAGCGAGGGCATTCAATCGTCGGGGCTCTGAGGTTCCAGGCATTAGGGCTACAGGGTTCAGGGTGAAAGAAGACGTATGGATGGAGTTCAGGGTCCACAGATCAGATTGAAGATGTGCAGAAAGCTCGCGCGAAGGAAGCACTGGTAATCTAACCACCTCCTGCAAAGAATCAACCCCTCCACGCCGCTAATAATCAATGGTGCCCTAATATAAAATGATACTTGATGGAGTGTATTCATGTTGGGGTTGCGGGGTCGGGGGTGGGTGGCGGGTTTATTGTCAACCCGAAGCCCTAAATAGCATGATTGTTTCCATCATCTTTGCCATTTTTGTATATAACTCCATAGCTATCTGCCTCGAGTACCCAACGTGCCAATGAAGCAGGGTTTTGCACCTAATATATTTGCATCTTTATATTTTTAGGGTCTAGGTTACTCTAAGTAGCAACTGTCGCTCAAGCGTATGGCTGATGTATAGGCCATGTGTGGGCGGAAGTCTCCGGTAGTTCAAAGTTGGGTTGTAAGCGGGGTAAGAGTAGATGGTATATGAACGTGTCTCCATAGATGTTTGATTGAACTGTGGAAGCAAAATTGCGTGACCAGGGGTCGCCCTAAAACCTAAATCCTAAACCCTAAGTCCTAAACCTTCAACCTTTGCTATTTCACAAAAACAGAGACACTTGTGTCTAGCCCGAGCCTATTGAGGAATTGCCAAACAAAAAAATCAGGATACCTGATATGATTTAAAGTGCATAATAGTTTCCAAAAATAGGGGGACCGTACGGAAATTATGGTCTTGGGAACCCTCATTTGCCTTAGCAAAGGGGTATTGGGGCCTCTTGGGTCGAGGCGTTCAGATGATATTACACTCTGAACCCTTAAACCCTTGACCCTAATCCCTTAAAACTAAACCCTGAACCCTCAAACCCTCAAAACCTTAAACCCTAAAACACCCTAAGCCCTGAACCCTTCAACCCTAACCACACGTTCATGTACGGGCAGGTATAACTTTGCACCCTGGGACCGGAACTCATCCCGTCCTCTTAGCACCCTAAAGGTCTAAGTACCCACATAGTACGCCGTTCTAGGTCCCAAGTACCATTAATACTATAGATTTTTGTATTTGGGCCCTAAAGCCCTTTTACTTGGGTCCTTGCACCCTTGGGGTAAGAAACCTCCACCCCGAGATGTCTGTACCCTTGGGGGGGCTTAAGGTTTAGGGTTTATTGGTTTAGGGTTGAGTGTTTAGTGTGTAGGGGTTTGGGGTGCACTTTTGGGGGTTTAGTGTTTAAGGTGTAGGGGTTTATGGTTTAGGGTACTTGATCACTATGGCCCTTTGTTCGTACGCTTCCCCTCATCAACATGCGCAGGGTCTGCCATGTACTTTGCTTGATGTAAGGAATCCCGTGCGAGCCTAAGTACCTCATGCCCCTGATAGCATACCACTAGACTTAGGTGGTAGTATCCCAAGACAGAGGATCAACCTAGAACCTAATATACTATAATCCTTCTCATAGCCCCCAGAAAAGTAACCCTAGTTTTGGGAAACCCTAAACGCTAAATCCTAAACCCTGACCTAAGCCCTAAGCCCCGCCCACTTGTGGTTTCTGGTATTAAAAAGTAAAAGGCGCATTCAAATCCTGAAGCCGCAGCTCCGGATCCCAGACCCTAAACTGAAGGTACCTGGAGTTACAGGTCAACTTGAACCCCCCTCCAGCCCTGAACCCACAACCCTAAACCCTACATGCTAACCCTCCAGACCTTCAACCCTAGGGCTTAGGGTCTAAGTCTACGGTTTAGGGTTTAGGGTTCCGTAAGTCTGCGAAGCTGTTACCCAGAGGGCCCTTGTGGGTATACGGTATATGCTTGGCCCAAAGTCGTTCCTAGAGTCCTAGAATTAAACTTCGGGGCCTAAGTGTGTGCCATGTCTCCTACATCTGTATGCGCTGACTTCAATAAATGAGGAGATCCCAAAATAGCCCCCAATATGCCATAATCCTTCTTTTGGAGGCCTTAAACATCTGCCCTGATTTTGGGACACCTTAATCACGAACCCCTAATATAGAACCCCAATTTCGATTTCGTTGTTCCTGGTTCATCTCCATGTGATTCTCCATTTTCGGGGTAATATCCCTAGGTTTTGGAAACCCCAAAATCCCAACCTTATGCCATGCGAATAGAGCCCCTATAACTCCCTTCAAAGGTGCCGTTACAGTATTCCCCCCTCCCCACAAGTACATACATACATGTATATATATATATTATACATGTATCCCAATAGAGGCCCTATGACCCCCTTTAAAGGCGCCGTATCCTCTCCCAGCCCCCCTCCAACGTCTGTTAGGAAACCTCCAGCCTTGCTTGGCACCCGCGGGGCACACATTTGGCCGTCGGTCAGGATGCCCCTTGCCATGCAGGGGTGGTTCTTTTGTTTCTAATTGGGAGAATGGCAAATAAAATGGAAATTACTATTTAGGGTTTAGGGTCCCCGTTAAGTAGATAGAATATGGTTTTGGGTATTATAATTCATCAGATCCCCATATGCCACATGTTCTATCTACGTAAGAGGCTATAGGGTTTAGGGTTTAAGGTGCTCTTTTTGTTTAGGGTTTAGGGTGTAAGGTGCTCTTTTTACAGTCATGGCATCAGGTTAGAGCTTTGTAAGAAGAGGCGTTGATCGCCAATGCAGGCGAAGATTATAAGTATCCCTAAGGGTCCAAGGACCCAAATAATAGGGCTTTAGGGCCCCAAAAACTATCATGTTAATGGTATTGGGGCTCTCAAACCCTATCATTTGGGTCCTTGGACCCTTCGGGTATCATGATAATGTCTTCTCTGTTGGTATACCATCTCATCAGAGCATGAGCTTGCTTGGGTTTTTTCTGCAGGTTCGTTTGACAGAGGACCATAGGGAATACTCTTCTTTCAAGAGCGGTCCTCATTACAAAGGCGGCTTGCTTTAAGCTCATTTTCTGGGATGAATATCTAGAACAACTGCCATGTGGCAGTTTCAGGCACGACGTTTTGGGTTTTGAGTTTAAAGCACGTGGATCCGCACGCGTCAACAACTTGGAAAGATTGTGTTCTTGAAGCCAGGAAACAGTCGGCACTTACAGGTTTGGATACGAAAAAGTTCCCAACATTGACTAGCATTATATTCGCATTCTTCCGGACCATATTTAAACCCTAGACCCGGAAATCTCACTGAAGATCCTTGTCACCTCGCAGAAGGTTCATGAATTTCCCAGAGGGTAGGTTATATCCTGTGGCCCTACGGTATCTGGGTTCAGGGCGTAGGCTTTCCAAAAAGCCGTATCGTATAAGGGTTTGGGTGTAGGCTATACTATGTAGCTATGTCACATAATGTTTTAGGGGTTTGCCCCGGCTGCCCTGGGGAAATTCCGCAGTTTCGCAAGAACGCGGGCTCGTCGGGATATCTGCACATTACATCCTTTGGGTGCTCTTCATGGACATGTAGGGGGCAACTTTGAGAAATTCCCGCAGTAGTTCTGCGAGCTAACAGCTATTGTTATCATTAGAGAACCTTAAGGGTAAAGGACCCAAATAATAGGGTTTGAGAGCCCAAATACTATAATATTAGTGTATATGGGACATAAGCCCTATTATTTTGGTCCTTGGACACTAAGGGGAATACTCCAAAATCGAGTCATAGCCACTCAATGCTGAGAAAAGCTTGCCCTCACTTCCAGCTATATTCGAGTCTACACTCCTGAAAGGGGTTCGACAGGGGATTATGTTGGGTTTAGGGTTTAGGGTCGAATTCCTCAAAAGGGTGGCTAAAAGGGGTATTATATAGGGGAATACTGTAGGGCTTACTAAGAGGGATACTGGGAGTTTAGACTATGGCTCATATGAGACTGGGCGATGATCTTGTCGTATCATGTGAGACACTCGCTTGTTTCTGGATTCTTGGAAATGTTCAAACTTTTCGGGGGGGTGCATGTGGCGATATGCTCAGCATGCTGTTGGGTTGCCATAATGTGTTGCCATTTCCTGTGTGTAATTTAGGGTTAAGGGTTTAGGGTTTAGGGAGGTATTGGTCGCCTTATTTAGGCTCGACAGTCCTCCCGTGCTCTACCTGTTGTTCCATCTGCCTACAGTCCGGAATTGTGTCCTAGTACTTGGTGGGCTGCTATTAGACGGTAGGTAAATGGTGTGTCACGCAGCAGGTCACTGGCCCAGTATACAAGAATAGTATACTTTGGGGTTCTTAAAACAGTAATCCAAACCCTACATTTCTGGGAGGGGAGTATATGAGCCCTAGACTACAGTGATAGGTAAGGTCAACTCCTAAACTCCAATGTACCCCCTATACGTCCCTGCCAATCTGACTGCAGCCCGTAACTCATATGATAATTGCGCACTAGCCGCAAAGAACGGATTCCGGAGCTAGATCCAGAGGCTGAATCTTAGTGTTAACCCCGTCCCCCCGCCCCCCACCCCCCCCAGCTTAGAGTTTAGGGTTTAGGGTTTAGGGTTTAGGGTAGGGTTCAGGGTTTACACAGACAGACACATTGTGGTATCCCATACCACATGATATGGGGAATGTAATCTTAGGGTGGTGGTGGGGGTTTCATATTTGCGGGAGGTGATTACATACCGGACGTGCTGGCTCAGCTTCCATGTCACTAAAAATCCAAGTGTTCCAATGTAGGTAACATTTGCAGACTTTCGGGCCCAATGTAGGTAGTATCTGTATACCTGGCTTCATAGGGTAAGCCCTACACCTTAAACCCTTTAGCCCAGGACGGCATCGCGATTTTTGATATTGATGCTTGGGGAGCAAGTAGCAAGGATTACGGTTTAGGGCTCAGGAATCAAGGGGTTTGGGGTTTTGGGGCTTAAGGGTTTCGGTTGGTTTAGGGTTTAGGGGTTGAGGACTATATTATATAGGACGAGGATTGACCAAACACTTCTACAATCCTTGGTAGGGACACCCAGAATCACGTTGAAATCCCCTGCTGTTTCTAGGGAGGGTAAGGGCCCCACCATTTTGAGAAGCTTTACCAAGGCTCCACGAGAATTTTCCGCTTGCGTAGTTAACCCTAAACCCTATACCTTCGCAAACCCAAATTCCATTCCGAAAGGGTCCAAAGCGTATTCTGCATATTGGATAACTTCCCCAGCCGAAATATGAATCATGGTATTAGAAACCCGTATACGGTTATTGATCAGTATTCCTTGTCTTCAAATGGCCATTCTATGAAACAGCTTTCCCTAGATTATTTTTCCTCAACCCCATGTGGCTATTGTCATTGTATACTGGAACCTTAGGGCCTTAGGGTACCGGTTCCAACCCAACTCCTATAGGCTGCAGTGGGTATGCGATAGACGACCATAAAACAGGTTTAGGTTTTACCTGGACCTCCCAAACACCCATAAAGATGGCCCTTACACGCATTGTTTGGGGTTGGAGGCCATTATTATGAGTATTTGGGAGGTCCGGGTAGGGTTTAAGGTTTAAGATTCAGGGGTCATGGTCTATTTCGGGGCTTGGGTTTGGCTACAGGGTGCCGGGTTGACGGCTTAGGATTTAGGATGTGTTTCCTCCCTAGACCCCCCTAAAGGATCCAAAAATGGACTCCCCCTTCCAATATGAACCCATTATTACATTGGGGTAATCAGGAGATTATTAGGGGGTGGAAGCTTTTCAAAATTAGTCCATCGACAATCCCTCATCAGAACCTGCATTGTCCCCTTGTATTCCTCATATGGGTGGTGGTCAAAATTATGGTCGCTCTTTCGATCCTTATCATAATACGGCACCTAATACTTAGGGTACGCAAAAGGGATCATAATTTTTGACAACCACCCATATAACCCCAATATATACCCTATTATAATATAGTAGTTTCCATTTTCTTTTCCATTATCCCTATATAACCCCAATACATACCTCATCATAATCCCCATATAACCCATATTGCCTGGTGCCCTAGCCCACCCGGAGGTTCATTGAACTCATGACTGAAGACAGAAGTCTTTTTACAGTTTCAGTAGCCTACACAATGCCGCTCCGAGGCGCTACAAGCAAGATCAAATGGGTTGAGGGTTCAGGGTTTAGGGTTTAGGGTTTAGGGATCAGGGTTTAGGGTTTAGGGTTTAGGGTTTACGATTTAGGGTTCTAGGCGAAGGGCTAGAGCCTAGCGTGTTCACGCTGGACCGGTGATGGGGCCACGTGTTCAATTCAAGAACTGTGTTCCAGTAGCAAGTTCGCTACAAGCCCAAGAACCAAGCTGTGGATAAAGCCTGCTGTATAGTCCCCCTTAAGTAGATAGAATATGGGGTATATGGGGATCTTATTATGATGTACCCAAAACCATATTCTATCTACTTAAGGGGGACTATAGCACGTAGTGGATTACCGGATGATTTCCTGGTTTGGGAATGGAGGGATGTTTCCTGAAGCAGTCCCTGACCTGTCTTCCCCAATAGTAGCACTTGCCACGGTCTTTTCTAATCTCTACAAACTAGACCCTACATCTTACACCAGCTTCCATATAGTTATCCTTTCCTTCCCTGCTTACAACGTAACATCCAGCCAGACAAGGCTGTAATCATTTTTCAGTTTTTGCTGGGGATGGTGGTGTAGCCCTAAACCCTAAGCCCTAAACCCTTAAGAGGTCAATGGATTCCTAGGCAGCCTCGGCCTGGGCACTGTTTTGTGTACAGGAAAGTAATCCTAAGAGTCCAAGTACCCAATAATCATATAAGGTGTAGTCTAAACTCCTTGAAGGGAGTTAGGTAGGGATTATATAGGGGAATACTATAGGGGCTATTAAGGGGGATACTAGGAGTTTAGAATACGGTTCATATACTTACCCATAACCTGTACCGAAAGTATTATTACCCAAATCCCAAGTACCCCATTATTGAGTACATGGACCCTCTGGGTAATCGAGGGAAGCAATTGAGTGTCAAGCTCCTCTAGAACACTGACTTGGTTGATTCGATTCTTCTGGGTGTTCTTTCTGTAGATACCTCAGGGATTTCCTGTTCACCGTCCATTCTATACAGGCCCTAAAGGCCCAAATCATTTATCGTCGACCCCAACCAAGTAGCGAAACACGACACCCGCATCCATAGCCCTTTAACCCTAATCCGCAACTTTCAAAGATATTTGCAATGCTTCTTCCATCGGCGTCCAGGGCCCCTGGAGAAAAGGGATCCAGGGCAAGGGCAAGGGCCCATGACCTATTGGTGCTTGAGGTGGGGTGCTGGATTGTATATGGGGTTATTTGGGCATGGAGGAAGGCGTGAAATCCAACACCCAACCCTAAACCCTAAACCCTAAACCCAAGCCCTGAACCAATCCTAAACCCTTACCCAAGCACCAGTCAGTTGATTTCGCTTTCCCAGCGAGGCCTGACTGTCTTCTGCCGTGGGCGGAAAGGCAGTTGTGGTTTTCCTTTTAACGTGAACCCTTTTGTTGGGAATGTCTGAGAAAACCCTAAACCAGAACCCTAAACCCTGTGGTTTGCAATTAGTGCTCAGCGCTTCTCAAAATGTTGGAATCCTTTTTTGGAGTCCTCAGACTCAACGCTTTGAAACATTGATGGTCGGCGGGGCGCGCACTAGTTCTCAGTGATACCCGCATGAGCTGTAGTCTAAACTCCTTAAAGGGGGGTTATATAGGGGATTATATAGGGGACTACTATAGGGGATGTTCAGGGGGATACTAGGAGTTTAGACTATAGCTCACATGAGACTTCACAAAGCCCGGCACTTTTGTAGGCGTCTGGGCACTCAGGGTTGATCTCAACAAGGCATTAGCCCTTTACCCGAGTGTGCGGCTTAGGGTTTAAAGCAATTCCCATAAGACCTGCTTGCTCAAGAGGGGCTCATGATTTGCAGTTAGTACCAGCTAGGGACGTTGACAGAGCTGCTTCCTCATGCATTCCTTCAGAGAGATGTCGGCTACCCGGAAATCCGATTCCAACTTGTCATTTTGTTGTTGTTCTTGCTATTGGTACCGTTATTGCCCTGGTTAGTACTGAATTCTTGTCTTCCCACTTGCAGTTTTAGCACAACCCCTCACCATTCGCAAACATAGAACTTAGAACCTCCATGTAAGCGCCCTGAAGAGGTCTTGGTACATTTCCTATGGTAGTGGTTTAGGCCGTAGGGTTAGGGTCTAGGGTCAGGCATGTCTGATCATCCCCACATCTCCGCAGTCTCCCCAGGGCTTCCCCTATGTGGTGTCACCTTACACCCAGGCGCTTAAAACGTAATTCCTAGACACCACATGTCCCTACAAACCCTTGAAACGGATCCGCATTCCCTAGCCTTAGACCCTAAATATTAAACCCTACACCTTAAACCCTAAACTCTAGACCTTGATGTCCAATATGACCCCAACATATACCCTATAGAACCCATTATAGTAGCTTCCTTCGTAATTTCCATTATCCCAATAAAACTCCAACATTAAACCGTAAACCCTAAAGTACTGAAGGATGGGAGTCAGCAGCTCTGCCATTCCCTTCCCAGATTTTTGAGGGGATCTAAAAATTAGATCCCCTATATAGACCCATTATAACCCCTATATAATCTTTATATAATTCCCCCCTACGGTTCTAGGGCATCTCATTTTTAGATCCTTTTGGGGGTCTGGGTTTGTGTTGCAGGCTCGATCTCCTAGAGACCGACACCTCCCCTGGGGTTTTGGGTTTTAGGGTCCCCTGGTTCACACCGTGGGGTTATGTTGGGGTTATATTAAGAGAATGGAAAATAAAATTGAGACTACTATTTAGGGTTTAGGTTGGGTACTGCCCCCCCCTCAGTAGCAGTTGGATAATACTTATAATATGGTTATATATAGCCCTTAATAGGACCCCTAATATGGACTGTTACTGGGTGGGGGCAGGTACCCAAGGTTTAGGGTATAGGGTTTACGTGCTCCGAGCCTACAGTTGCCTTAAGCCTTGCAGTCTCGAAGCAAAATCCTACGTTTGGACTCTAAAGTCCCGAAGCAACGCCTACCTTGAGCCATAGAGCCTAGAGATGCCTAAGCCCCAAAAGTATGTGAAATCAAGGAAAAATGGAAACTACTATAATGGGTTATATAGGGACTACTATGAGAACCCCAACAGTATATAGAATAATGGATGCCTTTTGGGCTAACTTTAGGGGTTTGGGGTATGTAGAATAATGGCCTTTAACCCTAAACTCTAGACCTTGATGTCCACTATAATCCCAATATATGCCCTATATAACCTCATGATAGTAGTTTCCATTTTTCTACTATCCCAACATAACCCTAAACCCTGGGCAACTTTAGCGGTTAGGGGCTATTGTTTTATCTACCTTTGGGGTCCATGTAGTACTTACTTTGGCTTGTTTGGAGCCCCAGCGCAAGGGAGAGATCTGGCTCGATGGCCGTTAGCTCGATACCATGCGCGTCTTAGACTTCGCAGGTTCGGCGGAAAAGAGATGACGCGGTTCAGGGTTTAGGGTTTAGGGCTTAGGGTTTTCTGTGAAGAATTGCAAATATGAGGTCTACCCCATCCCCTGAAGTGCCATGATATTGTTTAATCTTGGGCAAAATCATTTTTTCTAGCACGATTATGATGACTACTAGTATTATACTATTTCTATCGTGACTACTACTACTACTGCTACTACTGCTACTGCTGCTGCTACTACTACTACTACTACTCCTACTATTACTATTACTATTATTATTATTACTACTCTATTGTGAGGGCAACCTGATGGGTTACTTGCCAGCGACCTGAGGCTCCGGGCTCAATCAGTTTGGGGTTTAAGGTTTAGGGTTTAGGATCTATGCTAGAAGTTAGGGTTTAGGGGAAAGGGTTTCGGGCTTAAGGTTTAGGATTTAGGGCTTAGGGTTTAAGATTTACGGTTTAGGGTTTAAGGTTTAGGGTGTAGGATTGATGCTACAATTTGGGGCTTAGGGGAAAGGGTTTCGGGCGTAAGGTTTAGGCTTTTGGGCTTAGGGCTTAAGATTTAAGGTTTAAGGTTTGGGGTTTAGGGGGGGGGGAGGGTTTAAGGTTTAGGGTTTAGGATTTATGCTACAATTTAAGGTTTACGGGAAAGTTTGCAAATATAGGACCTTTACAAGTCCTCAAGGATCTATACATATTTTTCTACTGTATACATATACAGGGAAAACGATACATGCAAACTACCATATCATATCTATTTGAGGCTTAAGGCCAAAAATGAGCCCCCCGCCCCCCCAAACCCAAGCATAAACATGCCCAACATAATGCCAGCGTGCAATGGGGGAAACATCTAGGATAAGGAGGTTGGGGGGGTTCATTGCCAGGGGCATTGGAGGATAAAACGCTAACATACTGAGAATGCTTGAGCCTTGGGGGACAGTATCCAAGGTTTCGTGGGCTAGGGCCTTAGGGTGTGAGGTCAGCATAAATTCACACCCAGCCCGGTAAATGCCCGATGCTGCGGGAAGCCGTAAAAAAGCGCTGTCCTCTCGTGGGAGTGCCAAATTCAGGTTGCCAAATTAATGAGGGGTTCCATTTTGGGAGTAATCAAGAAAGATGAGAAATTGGGGCCCCTTGTTAATGGAAATCCACATGTGGGGGCCAGAATGGACCTTGCGATGAAGGGACCCGCAAAGAGACAGTCAGATTTCAACAAACACCAGGAGTGTCTCAAAACTAGGGCTCCTTAACCCTAAACCCACTATCCATGCTACTATTACTCTTCCTATCAATGTTACTATTACTATTTCTATGCCTATTCCTATGTCACTATTAAAACTCCCAAACCCTAAACCCTAAACCCCTTTTCCTGGGATCATTCCTTTCCTAGTACTGTTACAGAGCATCTTAAGATGACCACCCATCTGACATTTTCCCTATCCTTTGCCTTCTAGACCCATGCGGTTTAGGGTCTACCTAAACCCCAACAGTATGTAGAATTATGGCCTTTGAGGGCTGTTTTTTCAGGTCTTGGGTCATTATTTTACCTACTTTTGGGGTCCAGGTATGGTTTAGGGTTTTGGCCTTTAAGTCTTTCGGTCAACTCCCAGATATCTGAGTGTCTGGCAGGCCCTGGTGGGCCATTCTTCCGTCCTGGCAGCCTCAGCAAGCTTTGCGCGCGACACTGCGAGGGCCAAATAATGAGAATAGGGATTCGAATCAAAGTTTTATTATGGGGGTTATACAGCTATACAGCTTCTTTTGTAGAGGTGATAAAAGGATACAGATGCAGGAATGTAGGGTCTTTAATGAGTTTTTAGAATATATTGTACCATAGGCATGATGAAAATGAGGTAATAAGGGATCATGGACAGTGCGCGATTCGGAGGTACTTTCCCTACTCCATGACTGACCGGGTCACTACCGAAATAGGGGTCTGCCAAAATCAGCTGTACCTTTGGACTATTGTATTTTAGGGTCCATTGGCGTCCCCCTTTGTGGGGAAAACTACCAAATCTCGTATGAATACCCTGAACCCGAAACCCAAACCCCTAACCCTTTAAGCAAACCAACCCTTCAAGCCCAAACGGCAGCTCATGGACTCAAAGGTTGAAAACCTTCCTGACAGGCCCCTCTACTCCACCTCCTCTTAGTGAGTACTACAGGGGCCTAAATAATAACCAATATTTAAGGTTTGGGGTATAGGGTTCAGGGTCTAGGGACCTGAATAAATACCAGTATCATTTTGAGGTCCATTCGAGGTACCATATACTATAATTATACAAGGAATATTGAACCATAATATTGGAAATTATTTAGACCCCTATATTATAGTTGTGAAGCAACGGCATTGCCCGACTAGAGTTACTACGAAGCAAGTGCTGACCGTCGTTTTAGCCGAGCTGTCCTAAATCCTTCACACGGGTCTTATTGAAGCCCAGCACCATAAATCCTGAAACTACCCCCCTAAACCCTAAACCCTATCCAAGTTGAATTCATAAGGACACTCAGAGAGTTGGGATGCCCCCAAAACCTGTCCCCAACAACTCACCTGTATGATCTTTTGTGAAGGCTACCTAATCCTTTTGTAGTATTCCAGGGTCCTTGCAGCCAGCTGTTTTTTGAGGAAACAACGTCAGCGAAACCCTGAACCCTTAAACCTAAAGCTTCGACCCTGCACGCGAAACCCTGCCCGAGGATCTCACAGAAAGGAGCGAGCGATGGGCACCCGCAGCCGCCAAGTCTACCTCGAACACGGGGGGTTTCGGGTTTCGGGATTAGGGATCATCTCACTAGCGCGCTACCCGGAAGACTCCTAAACCCTACCCCTTTTGTACGGTGCTTGATTCTGTGTCCAGTGTCTCCTGTAATTATAAAAGTAAGCTTGAAAAAGCATGGGGTGTAAGGTTCTAGGTACGGGATGTGGAAAAGACAATAGAAGCCTCTCTAATGAAGACAAGTAGTTCAATACTAATAATAATAACAATTATGGTAATGGTAAGTGTTGGTAGCCAAAGCCCCCCAAATAGGGCACCTTACAAATAGGGTCCTCATTTTGATGGTTGGGGCAAAGGGTCTATCATTTAGGCTTGATGGGAAGTGTAAAAGAAAATGTCAGCTACTGCAAGATTTGGCGCTCCTGGGCATTGGTATTTACTACATGGCATGCACATGCAACCAGACTGCGCGTTTCTGCTCTGAGGTACGAGACATATTCTACACTAGTCGCCCTATGCCCGAACTACGTCTGTTCAAGTCCTAGACCTGGTCTAAGCCCTCCGGTAAGGGATGACTCATGACCTATTGACGAGGATCAAAGGACTAGCAGATGACTCTTAGAGGGTCCAATGGGCTTAGGGGTTTAGGGTTTAGGGTCATATTCTAGGGTCAGGGTTATCAAAACCATTATAATCTGACGCTCCCATTTCCTTTGAAGATGGGTGTTTGGGCGGTCACTACTCAAGACTAACATTATTCTGAAAAACTTCCATACAGGAACTCTCAGACAAGTGTTTTTACGGGGTTTATCTGAGGCCACACGGGAAATTTGAGGTCCCTGCATTGTTCTACTGAAAATATAAGAAGCGGCGCTACTGTTGAGGACCCAAACTTACTGGCTCTTAGTAGGGAATAAGGGACTTTCATCCCTACATAATCTACAGTCTAAACTCCCACTGTAGTATCCCCCTTAATGAGCCTCATTATACTCCCCCATATAATCCCCTATATAGCCCCCTTAAAGGACTTAAGACTAGAGCTCACATAACCCTATAAAGATATGTTTCCAGATTCCCTCCTCAGAGTCAGTAAGCAAGATGTTGTAAGATTGAAGGTTTCGGGTTTAGGGTTTAGGGTTTAGGGCTTGCGCAAGCCAAGCACAGTCACGCCAGAACTGCAAACCATGACAATTTATAGTTTAGGGTATCGGTTCCAGGGAAGGGTCTAGGGGTCTACCGTTTAGGCCTTAGGATGTAGGTTCTCCAAATCGTAAACTAAGTAGGGCAGTTTGGTTACCTAACCCCTCAGATAAGGATCCTACAAGTATCACATGTCTTTTGGCCTTGTTGCAGGGATTGGGGCTATCAACACCGCCTTACTCTCTATAAAACCCCTACACAGCCCAAGTTCCCATTCAATGTTCCATATTTTTCTCACTTGGCTCTCCATGATTGGAATAAAAAAAAAAAGCCTAAACCCTAATGCCTAAACCCCAAGCCCTATATCCTCCTATATAGCCCCCACATAGCCCCTATATGTCCCCCATAACCCCCTTTGACGGTAATGTATAGCCCCTATATATCCCCCCATAACCCACTTCAAAGGTACTAGTTGGAGCCCCTAGCTCGTCCAGTCCCCATCATGACTTACTTTCTGATGGTCACTTTCTGGTTGGAAAATCCACTACCCTAAACCCTCATCCCTAAACACTGAACACCTGGTTTTTATCTCAAGCGTTCCTAGAATGGCTAGTTACCCATAAGAATGGGCTACGGCAAGCCCAAAATTGTGGAAAAATAGGGGGAAGTAGACCAGGAAGCGTCAGAATGCATGACAACGGGCCAAACCTAAACCCTAAACCACCAGAGTGCCTTCTCGCGGGAAACCCAATCCCCTGTACACGCAAAGAAGTACTTGGCTGGCCTTGGCTGCAGTCCAGGGTTTAGGGTTTCGGGTTTAGAGTTGAGGTTTAGAGGGTTTAGGGAAAGGGTTTAGGCCCTAGGCATCCCTAAACCCTAAGGGTTCGAAGCCGTGGAGTTTGGGTTCGGAGTTTTGACCCTATCAGGTGAGGTTCCTGTAGAATTCATATGTCACCGGGGCCCAGAACAAGCAACTTTCAGGGTACTTCGGCGTGCATGCATCTACTATGGAGGTGTGAAGCATCTACTATGGAGGCTCTTGGACCCTGTGGCTTGGGCTTTACTGGAAGGCTCATAATACTCCCCTATATAAGCCCCCATATAACCCCTTTAAGGACTTAGACCCTAAACCCCAACCCTAAAAGATAAACCCTAAACCCAGCTCCCCTATATAACCCCCTTTAACGAATATCGACTGTAGCTCATATGAGCCCTGGCCTAAACTTGTAGTATATCCCTTAAAAAATCCCCGCGAAAACCCTATATATTCCCCTGGAAATCCCCCCGAACCTAAATTTAGTCCGTAGCTCATAATATGATCCTCACGAGGGGAATGTCCGCAGAATATTCCACCCCAAGCAGCTTTAAGAGTGCCTCCCGAAACCCTATCCCCTAAACACGAAACCCCAAACCCGAAACCCTGCCTAAAAAGCCAAGTTACCTGTGCTAAAGTAGCTCAGAAGGTCTACATCTACAACCATTAGGGAATTGGGAGACATAATTCCTTCTATAGTATGGCATTTTGGGGCCTAATTCCCTAATAGTTGTATATATGGACCCTCTGGGTAGCCCATTATTATTATGGGTGACCGGGCTTTCTAGGTGAACCCTAAACAGTAATCTTCAGGTTTTTGGGCTTGAGGTTTGGGGCTTAGGATTTGGGGTTGGGACCTCAGATCTATAGCCCTAAACCTTAAGCCTTTTGTAAGTTAGAGCTTGGGTCTTACGCAATGTCAATCCTCATCATGCATCTTAGAACTGCATCCATTCCACCTACACCCTGAACTTTTGGATTTAGTGTTTAGGATCTAAGGCTTAGGGCCTAGGATAACCCAACTCTACCCAAGGTAGCAATACCTCATGGGCTGAACAGTAGCTATAGCCCTACTCTACCCAAGGTAGCTGACTTCTACCCCTACATGTAACTGTAGCCATAAGCCAACTAATCATACCCAAGGTAGCCATACTTAGGGACTTATTCTACCCCCTGCTAGTAGCTGAAGCTATAACTCAACTATGCCTGAGGTAGCCATTGTTGAGTGAGGGACTTAGACCTACTCAGAATGACACTTCTAATCAAGTTCGTTATTGCCACCCTCACACTCCAAGGCCCTTTCGCCATGTTCAGCTTTAACTTCATATGGAGGCTCAAGCGAACTTAATAAGAAGGTTAAGAATTGGGATAGCTCTGAGCATTGCTTGGCTTCTGGCAGCTATAAGTATACTTACTACGGCCCTCTACTGTAACCCTCCAAGTCAGCCGTTGAAAGTCTTATTGCCGGCAAATGTCTCCAAAATGCTCGATCGCAGCGCATTTTCCTGGCAGCACGGCCAGTGGGCTTTACTAGATGCTGGTCTCAACTTCTGTTTGGATTTTCGCTGGGGCCAAAAAAGTCAGAGGCGCCAACGACAGTCACAAACTTGCCATTTTTGTCAGAAGTGGGGTTCGAATGTTATTCCGAAAGATTAGCGGCCTCACTCGAGCAACTACGTGCGTGATTAGAACATGTGAGCAAAAGAACCTGCTCAATGTACATTACATCACAGGAGAGGTGGCCATGATGGTGGAAAAACTACTGCACTGCTCTAAGCACCCCAACTCCTAATGTAGACCAATGATTAATAAGCCCCCTCCTATTAAGGGCCTAAATATAAGGATCCCTATATAATCCCTATTACGGGGAGGGAGTTTATTAATCATGGGTCTGGGTTAGGCAAGTCAGTAGAGCAGTGACCCTAGGTCCCTAGGGGGTGCACGATTTTCTGCGTGAATACGCAAGGGTTGCATTAAGGGGTGCCAGGAACTGACTGAATTTGTGTACCTTCCTTTGGCTTTTGTTTAGGTTTAGGATTCAATTCAGGGGTTTAGGGTTCAGGGCTGGCTGCTCTGGCATCAGCCAACGCATCGCAGAGTCTGAGATGTTGAATCAGCATCACACTTGGAGGGCCAGGGGGACTTGGCAAGCGGCTTAAATCTTTGGGCCTTTCATATGGCTCATAGGTGTTGTGAAGTTACATACTAAGTGCCTGTGACCCTCCAAGCAGATGTCTCGGAACATTTCCATTGTAGCTTCAAGAACGTCGACGTCTCTTGCCCATTGCAGGGAACCCGACATCACGTCAGTTCTACTCACATCCGCCGGGCATTCTGTACCTGAATGACTACAAGCCCTACACCCTAAACCGTTAAGCCCTAAAACCTCTAAACCCCTACAGCCCTGACATGATCATATTCAAATTCGCCTCAGAACCCTAGTCTCCTTCTTAGGCCCCTAAGGGTTTAGGGTTTAGGGTTCAGTGTACCAATTCCCGTATACCTGGAAAACATCAGGTAGGACGCCCCAATCTGCTAACCAGTGGGCTTAATGCTACCCTGCTCCCTATACCCAATAAGCCTGATTATGCGAAATGAAGGAGGTGGAGTACAGAGGGTAGCGGGGGAAGTCTGACATGTTTAGGGCTTAGGGTCCCTAAACCTTAAACCCAAGATACAACGCCCGCAGTTGGAAGTTCGACCCGCAAACCGAAACTCTAAACTCCAAACCCGGAACCCTAGATTCTGCCTCTAACTCCAATTACCCACAGCAACACATAAGTACAATCAATAAAACTGTAAGTAATTTGGGTTACACCCCAAAACCTTAAACCCTAAACCCTAAACCCTGAAACCTTACACCCTAAACACTGAACCTTTCAACTCCAGACCCTCAGACCTGAACTTTAAACCCTAAACCCTACGTGGCACTTAGGACCCCTACTAAGGGTTTAGGGTTTAGGAGAATATAAAAGGAATCCCAAAGGGTTAAGGGTCTAAGGTCCAAGCTAAGTCCCAAGGAGAACCTTAAACCTCAAAGTCTCAACATGGGAGTTGCCTTATAGTGCTCCAAGAAAATCTCCATGAATGCCTCATCTTCTTGGTGTTTTGAAGGGCTTTTAGGATTCCTACTAGGGCTTAAGGTTTAGGAGTTTAGGGGTCCTTCAATCTAGGGGCGCGGTTTGGTGTTTGCTCCTGTATTCCACGAATAACCCCAGATTGTCCATGTCCTTTACATTGGATTCTGCATTCTTGAGGTGAAATTCCCAAACCCTAACCACTAAATGAGCTACAGTCACTATGTCACTGATACTTCTACTTAATGGACATGGGTTCCTTATTAAGGAATATATTCGGGACTATACTAAACTACAAGAGAGACCCCTATGCCCATTGTTAAGGGTCCTGAAATTCAGCCAATATTGACAATAACTCAAAAGAGTAGTGTTTTTTTGGTGGTTTCACCAAATGGGATCATATTCCTGATATAAAATACGATACTCAAAAGGAGGATATAATCTTACTCTATATTGGGTACCATAATACCCCCGAATATACTACTACTTATAACTTGGATTATAGCCCTACTTATAATTGGGGTAACCCCCTCAAGTCCATTTAGGGGGACTACAAGTTGGGTTATAACCCCAGTTATAAGTAGTTACTAAGTCCCATGGGCCTCCAAGTATCTCAAATCATTATTAGTAGGGTGTAAGGCTGAAGCGTTGGAGTGATCCACGTGGATGCTTCGCTGCGATGTGCAGGGTCAGCGGGGGGCGGGGGGGGGATTGGTAAGGAGTCGAAAACCACTGTCCCCGCTATGCATTCAGGGAAAGAAGAATTAGCAGAGCCTTTCTTTTTTGTTTCTTTAGCAGCATGTATTTCAGAATATTTGTAGTTTGATTGGCTTGCATTGTATACTTTCCTTGCGTTTTAGGTTTTGCGGTTTAGGATCTGTGGTGGGCCCACGAAATTTGAGGGCTTGAGCTCCTATCGTCAGAGGTAAGACATACGGGTTGTTTAGGAGTTGTACGTAGGGTTTCTAGGTATCTATACGTATGGTGTCTGTTGAGAGTATGTAGGTATACATGGCAATTGAAACTACCTTTCCCCAAAAGAGCCAAAGGGTAGGTTCTCAAGGAATTGGCCACTTTGTCCAAACAGCTTTACGGAACCCAACCCCATATGGAAACCGCCCCCATGGCTTAGGATGTAGGGTTCAGGGGCCGCGTAAAACCCTAAAACCGAACCCGAAGGGCGACTCAGTAAGTAATTAGGCAAATAATTGGCCCTAGGGATCCATGTATGTAAATAATCCCTACATTGGGCCCCAAAGTCTGCAAATATTACTTACATTGGGTTATTTGGATCCCTAGGGTGGGATAGCTGAGGTGGAGTGCGGGGAGCTCAGGGTCAAAGGTTTTGGGGCTGGATGTTCGGGCTTTAGCGCTTTCCTGTTTAGGGTTTGGTGGGCCTCAAAAATCCGAAAATCATTATTGCCCGGAGGCAATCAGCAGAGGTGAAAGGCACTGATTCTTTATACTTCAAGTGCGCGCTGCTTGGGGTTTAGGCCCTCGCACTCAGATTTGAGGCAACCCCCATTCTTCCCGGGACTCTCTTCGTGACGTAAAGGACTCGGAGACTATGGCTTCCTTGTTTTGGGGTAGAGATGGGAGCTACCTAGAAAGCCAGTTACCCATAATAATAGGCAACTTTCCCCTAATTTTCTACTACTTTGGGTTAAAGTACCCCATTATTATGGGTAACTAGGCTTTCTAGGTAGGGTTTAGTCGCAAAGCTATAGGCGTTTAGATAGGGCTATATTATGGGTTTGTGCAATGCATAACCCTGAGTAGGCTGTACTACCATGATTCGTGGGTTTGAGGTATATATAGGGTCACGCAGGTCTCTGTCCTAACAGGCCCCTCCCCTAAGCCCTGAAACCCTAAACACCCCTGTGGAAGGAGCAAATCTTGCACTACTTTGACCCCCAATATACTTTGATTCGTGATTTTCAGGAGGCTATATATATGGGGGGGGGGGGAGGGGGCCAAGATTTCTTCCATCCACCGTCCGACGGCCGAGACGCAAAGAAGATCTCCAGGGCATCATCTGGATCAAGGTTTGCCAGATCCTGCGTAACGGTCTGGGGTGTAGGATTTAGGATTAAGGGTTCAGGGTCTATAAGGCCTAGACTTATTGTTGACACCAGCGATCTTGCTTGGCCTCACGATGCTGGGAGGCCATACTTCCCAAGGTACCAGTTACTTAGGGTTATGTAGATTTGATAGCGATTCTGAAGTTAAACGCTATAAACTCTGTAGACTAACACTATATATGCTCATACAACCCCTACAAGGCCGTTTTAAAGGAACCCCCGACCCTACAATCTCCTTCCAAGGAGTTCTAGTATCAACTGCCGGGCTCAGGGCTCTAGGACCTACTCGGATGTCCAAAGGGGGCTTTGACATTAAGTATGCTTCTGACCCATAAATACCGGTAAATGCTACCCAACATTGAAAGCACTGGCTTTGTCCGGCCGTACACGTAGGATTTCAATTTATGTCAAGGAGATTCCGCCTTTCAATGTGAACTAGTTTTGGATTGTGGGTTCTGGGGTTCAGGTATCGCATGGACGCCATGAATCTCCACGATGCACCCCTTGTTCAGGCTCTGGACCCAACCAAGGAGCATCGTATTTTGGGACATATTGGGGCCCCCCTGATATGACAACGCCCATGTCATGATAAACGAGGCGGGTTACTAAAATCCACTTAATGCCTGCGCAAGCCTGTACAGGCCAGTTTCCGTTGAATTTCTATTTTCCATTTCCCTTTGCTTACCCAAGCCCTCTTCTTACACAGAACATCGTTCTCGCGGCGCCTCTACCGTAAGGACTCCGAATCTTTTGGGTTTGAGACGAATTGAGCATATTATGGTACAGTACGTTGAGGGTTAGGAGGCCTCAGTATGCTTTTGACACCCATAGGCCATGTAGCATGTCACTTAACCCTACCAATAACCTATTTACGAGATCCCCTGACTCTCCAAGACCCTAAACCCTGAACCCTAAATCCTAAACCCTTAAACCCCTACACCCTAAACCCTAAATTTGTGTAGGGAGAGGGGGAGAAGTGAGGTAATTATCGAAGGATTGCCCTACACCCTAAGCCCTGAACCCTAAACCCGTGGTATGTAGTAAATGTAAGGCACGGTTCATACGGGCTGAAGGGTCTAGTCTTACCTATAGGTTAAGGCCCTTAACCCTAGTCGTGTATAGGGTTTGGCGTGCAGTATAGTTTTATGTATAGGGTTTGGGTTTGGGTATAGCTTTATAGTCCTTACTGGGATGTCATACCAAACATGAAGCAGTTTCAACATTCATCTAGTTCCCACGGGATACTGTGGATGGAGGAAATCTTTGACCACCTAATATACCCAATAAGCTAGGAATTACAATAACATGTACCTCCGAATTAATGATACCTCCTCCTCCCCTGAGCATATAAATATTCCCCTAAGATATATTTTCTTATATGGGCACTGGCGGGTTCAGTTTTAGTAGCCGAGGGATTACGTGGTGCGAGATTTCCTCCAGTCGCCGTAGCCTAAACCTTAAACCCTCCCACCCTAAACCCAAAACACCCGTCGCCTCGAAAGCTGCTCCATGAAACGAAGTGTCGATTAGCAGTGGCCCCATTCTAGACCCCAGGAGGTCCACAAAAACAACCATTAGGGAATTAGGACTCATAATTCCTTCTATAGCAAGGTATTTTGGGGCCTAATTCCCTAATAGCTGTATATATGGAATCTCTGGGGACGCCAATCTACAAGAATCCTCATTACAAAGATGCACCAAACCCAAACAACGTACCGAAATTGTTGCAATTTTTACTCCCCCCCCCCCACCTCTGGCACCTGATCCCTTGATTTTCGGGGATCTGTAACTTAGGTCAATCCCCCCTCCAGTAATAGCTCCTAAATATGGAATTAATAGGGCTGTAATCTATCCTAAACCCTAGTCCCTTGTGGTACCCATTACTAGGTGTGGGGGATTGACCTAACATTCAACCAGAACTCTGCATCCTGCTACCTGAACTTGTGGGAGATAAATCCACCCGAAGCACTCCCTAAACCTTAAACGGTTTAGGGTTTTAGAGTTTAGGGTGTAGGGTTTTCAGATTAAGGTTTGGGATTTTAGGGTTTTAGGGTTTGGGGCTTAGGGTTGAGGGTTCCAGGTAAGCCCCTTTGGATGTTCTTTGGTAGTGTCCATATATAGGGGACCACAGTAAAGAGCTTAACGTAGAATCTCCAAAGCATAGTCACCGGAAATTTTGGAAACACCCTAAAACCTAAACCCGAAACCCTAGACCCCTGGATCCCCTGAACTCCTAAACTCTAAATATCAGTCCAGCTCATGCTCTACGCCATTGTCTGAGCTGCCTGCGCCGCCTTGCGCTGGAAGAGATGGGTTTAGGGTTCTATTCATGGTATTTGGGCCCTAATACTCTATTATTTGGGTCCTTGGACCCTCAGGGTTAGGATTTAGGGGTTCAAAGTTTGGGGGTTTGGGGTTTAAGGATTGCTGGTCTCAGGTTTAGGGCTTGCTTGGAGGTTCAGGGGACTTAGTAAGTACATAGTACTGGAGGTATAAGCCTCCTTATGGCTGGCGTAACCTCTAAGGGCCAGCTAGGTGATTGTAAGTACGGTTATAATCCCAGTTATAAGTAGATACGTAGTGCCATGAACCTTCCAGTAGCTTCAGGGTTCAGAGGTTAAATTTGCTGGTTGTCACCAGGGAATCGAGGAATCGACATGAACATGGAGACTACTTGTGGGGATTATATGGTGGCTACCTTAGGGTTGAACTGCTCCTTTTCCAACCCTAAAAGGGCGTGGGCTAGGAGGACCTCCCGCCCTGCAATAGTGACTATAAGGAGGAATAAGTAGTATATTAGGGTCCTACTGCATTCCTTTGATACCACAACTACAGGCTTGGGGGGTCCTCCTAAGGTGTTGGGTTCAAAATCTTAGGTCTTCAAAGCAAGGAAGACTTGCCACCGAGGACACGTCGTGTGGGCTGCAGGGCATGAAAGACTGGGATAGAGGGATCATGATCATCCCTAAACCCTAAACTGTAGTAACAGTTGAGGGTTTAGGGTTTAGGGTAAACTGTAATGATAATAATCAGAAATAGTAAGAATAGTGATACGGGTCATAATGGAAATGATCATTTTCTTCAAGCCCGGGGGTTATACAGGTACTACCGGCAGGATCCGTCTTCCAGTCCATGCCCACAAACAGAGAGTCTTCTGCCTTGAAAGTTGCAAAGACAACCTGATCTACAGTCTAAACTCCTAGTGTCCCCTTAGTAACCCCTATAATACCACCCCCTATATCATCCCATCTATAACCTCTTTTCAAGGAGTTCAGCTCACACGGTCCTACGTACTGCTGGGGGCATAGGACTTCCCCGCTTAGGTAGTGCTTATAAGGGTTAGGGGGATAGAGTTAGGTGGTTGAGGCTGGTAAGGAGAGTACCTAACACAAGGCTATGATCTGATTCTATGTAGGAAGCCATCATATCCCCATCATGAATACTACGCATGTGCCCGTGCTTGGTTAAGAGAACCGCCCGACTTCGTCAGTCTACTGGGTTGCTGTTAAGGAACTTGAATTAAGTTACTATATTGGGGAAGCCCTAGTATTTACTATATATACCCATTATGGTTACTTAATTTAAGTTCCTTAACAGCAACCCAGT